>APFE030343766.1:146107-178259 GCA_000404065.3 Pinus taeda | reverse complement strand
TACGAGATTTGCAACTCACTTCCTCACGTTGCAATGTCTCAATGGTCAACATAAAAACTTGTTGAAAATGTTTTCCTCTGAAGAATGGTCTGAATCTCGATGGGCTCGTAGACCAGATGGAAAAGACACCAAAAAGAAAGTGTTAGACACTTATTTTTGGAAAAGGTCTCTAGAGCTTGTGAAATTACCGAGCCCCTTATTAAGGTGCTAAGGTTGGTGGATGGGGAAAGATTGGCCCTGGGCTACATTTATGAAGCTATGGATCAGGCAAAGGAGCCGATACGGGCAACCTACAAGGACAGGTTAGCTAAATATGGTCGTATATGGGAGATCATTGATAACAGATGGAACAATCAACTCCATCGTCCTATACATGCAGCTGGGTATTTTTTGAAACCAAGGTATCACTATAAAAATCGGCTAGGAGATCAGCATGATGGGGAGGTCAGAGTTGGATTGATTGATTGCTTGGAGCGCATGGTCCCTAGCCATGTAGACTAGTTGGAAATACATAGACAGCTTACTGTTTTCAACATGGCAAGTGGTACTTTTGGCAAAGATGGCAAGAGATGTGGACCAACCAGGTAAGCAATTCCAATTTCCAATTTGTTTTTCTTTTCAAGTTAAAATTGTTTACGTTCTTTACAATTCAAATTATAAACTAAGTTACTAATTAATGTCTTTTTCTTTGCAGCACATTGTTGGGAGTCATTTGGTGGCCAGTGTCCTCAATTGCAAAGGTTTGCAATTAGAATCCTCAGTCAAACTTGCAGTGCTTCAGGTTGTGAGCGCAATTGGTCTGTTTTTGAGCGCATACATGCAAAGAAGAGAAACCGTTTGGAAAAAAACGGTTAAATGATCTTGTTTTCGTGCAATACAACCTTCGACTGAGGAGGAACCAAATGATGAACAAAGCACCTAATCTAGATCCCATTGTGTTGGACGATATTGATCCAACATCAGAATGGGTGGAGGAGACTGAAGATCCTGTGTTTGACACTGATTTTGATATCAACATGGCTTTAGTGAGGGATGAAGTAGATTTTGTGGCAGCATCAAAACCAGGATCAGTAGCAGATCAAGGAAAGGCATAGAACCAATGGAAGGCACTAATCGTGCAGGTCAACAAACTCGTGCTTCCAATAGGTCCACTTCTATTGTTATTGGTGGCATTGCTACTGAGGTTGCAGATCAGGCTAAGGCATCCTCAGACTCTGAACCAGATGATGTCTATGTAGCTCCTGATGATGATCCTATGGCTAGTAGTGGTGATGAACTTGATGATTGATCATGTGTACACTATAGACTTGTAGTAGGCCAATGGCCTCATAGCTTACAGCATTGTTTTTAGACTTTATAGGCCATTTAGAGCCTCATTGCTTATGTATTTTGTTATTTTGTCGATGATATGTATTGCACTCGGTGCCATTTTGATATATTCACCTTTAGGCTTTACATGGTATATAAATGAGCAAACTTTGCATATTTTTTCTCTATTAGCTTGGAATCATGGTTTTAAATCTTAAAAATAGTTTTGTTTCATTAAAAAATAATTATTTAATGTATTTTTCTAAAACTGGTTCGTTTAGACCAAATCAGTCCCGGTTAGACCGGTTCCAATTAGTAAACTGGTTCATTAGGTGGACCGGTCCAGTCACCGGTTCCGGCTTTAAAAATATTGTACAATAGATACCCCATATTCATTCCATGCATTTGTGAATTTACCCAAAGCATTTCTTATTTTGGCTTTTTCACAATCAACTCCCACGGTTCTAGCTTTGCCATACACAGGGCTCTTGTATCCTTTAGGGGCATCATTGATAGTGGAAACCATTTCATGCCAATAAGGTGAGCGAAGAACATTGAATGGTATCCCACAAGTAGAGAGAAACTGGAAATTTTTTGCATCCACGTCATTCCTACACCCTTGATCAAGGAATTTTGATATTGTTCTATGCCTTAAAGAGATGTTTGTGCCTATGGCTCCATATCCACTGCCATGGGTTGGATGTTGATGCAGTTCTTGCTCTATGTGGGCTAGTGGTGTGATGTTCAACTTCACCCTTTGATCTTTAATATTTGTATTGGAATTCCTCCTCCTCCCTTATGTATTTGGGTCTTTATTGTGTTGACACACTTACACAGGTTTTGATTTCTATTTTCTTAGTTCCATCCCGTGTCATTTTCCCACAAAGATGCTTTTTGGCACAAGTATATGAACCTGCGTAAGTGATTTTGCAATGGGGGCATGTAAATTTAGTGGTTCCACCCCCTTTCCCTCCTGAAAGCCCAGTAACATATTTCCACAAGGAGTTTTGGTCTACCTAGGTTTTCTTTCCATCATCATCTCCACTCTCATTATCCTTCTCCTCCTCCTCTTCCTCTTGGTACTCCTCTTCTCCAGGGTGCCCTAATCCACCACTACTGACTTCATCATCTTCATCACTTCTTCTTTTGCTCCCCACCACCATCATAACAAAAAAAGGAACCAACAAGAGAAGGCTAAGCCATATACCCATCATGTTTGGTGAAGTTTGAGTTTCTTGCCTACAATAAAATGTAAGAGGAATGGGAACTGGGAAAGAGTAGGAGAAGAGAACATCTTTCATTCAACATATAAAAAACACAAATGCTACATGGAAAAAAATTGGGATTAGACCCCACCTCTTGAGCTCTCCAATGGTGGTGCCTTCAATCTCCCAAGATCTCTCAAATGGCCTTCAATCTCTCCCTTGCAAGCTCCTCAAGCTCAAACCATCACAATCTTCCTTTCTCTCAAGCTCCTCAAGCCCTCTCAATCTCCCAATCTCATGAAAATGATACATTATGGGAGGGGTGGAGGCCTTTTATTCTTCTGGCCCCTCCCTTTCCCTCCAAAAAAGTTGTGTGCCTTTTCTTTTCCATAAGAGCGCTTTTTTTCACGTGGGAGCAATCACTCCCTTATCGCTCCCCAAATTTAAAAGTCACTCCCAAAGGGAAGGGGGCTATACAGGAGCGATCGTCCCTCTATTGCATCCAACATGATAGGGAGAGCAAATTTTTTTAGGGAGCGTGCTCCCTAGGTCGCTCCTGATGTTTGCTCTTGAAGGAAGCAAATTTCAAAAGCGCGCTCCCTAGGTCGCTCTGAATCAGAGCATGCTTTGAGAGCAAATTCGAGAGGGAGAAGGGGAGCAGTGGGGCACTCCCCCGCAGCTTTGACCTCAACATGTGCTTGGCGGCAACCCAATGCACTCTAGTCAACTCAACCATGAACTGGCTCAACTGGTTCACTGCAGAGCACCCATCACCCTGCCATACATCCAGCCCAAGGAAATAGTGCATCAGCCCTATATCCTTCATCTCAAACTCCTCTGCAAGATCCTTCTTGCAATCTCTAATGAGCTTCTCATCCACTGTCAATATCAAGTCATCAGCATACAACACGAGAATGAGAGGTTGCCCCCCAACCACAATATAATATAAGTTAGGGTCAACTTCACTCTTGTT
Organism: Pinus taeda; assembly: GCA_000404065.3. Classification (NCBI taxonomy): domain Eukaryota; kingdom Viridiplantae; phylum Streptophyta; class Pinopsida; order Pinales; family Pinaceae; genus Pinus; species Pinus taeda. The sequence continues at coordinate 174,773 of APFE030343766.1, read as the reverse complement.
GAAGACCAATCCTAGAAGGTAGTTGTCTATCTAGGCACACCATGCCCTCGGTGCCTGCATGAGCCCATAAAGAGCTCTCTTCAACCTACAAACATGTGTCTCTACTGAAATTCTCAACCCCCTCAAGTTGCTTAACATATATCGCTTCCTCAACAACTCCATTAAGGAAGGCAATATGCATGTCCATTTGGTGGACCTTCCACCCCATCTACACTATTAGAGCCAATATGGTCCTAACGAATGAATATCGAGCCACTGGTGCAAACGTCTCATCATAGTTTATCCCTTTGACTTGACGGAAACCTTTGCCCACAAATCTAGCCTTGCATTTCTCCACACTCCCATCATCTACATGCTTGATCTTGTACACCCAATCTGAACCAACCAATGATATGCCAACTAATCTTGGCACATCTTTGAGATGTTATTCTGCATGATAGAGGAATACTCCACCATGGCATCTCGCCATGCCTGCTGAGAAGTTGCCTCCTTATTTATAGCAAGAAGGCTATGAGTCTATCACTTCAATCATAAGTGCCATGTACCCTGTATATCTCTATGGTTGGGGGCTCCAACTTTCTCTTGAGCCTCCCTAATCAACTAGTTTGCCCACCCGACTCGTCCTCTCCCTTGCACTGGGAGTCAATGGCTGAATGTGCCCCTCTAACTCTACTCTCTCCTCTTGTTCGTGCACTTTCTCCTCACCTGTGTGCTACTCAGCCTACCCAATAAATGGTTGTGATAAAGTCTGAGGGGTTGGCTAAGCCTCTTGCTTAGGAATCTATTGCTTCTCCTATGCTACAACCTGCTCACGCTCCAAGGACTACCTAAGAACCCTTTCCTCCTCAAGCCTCACACCACACCTGATCATTGTTTTCCTAAGTTTTGGAATATACACCCTGTAGGCCTTAGATGTCTCATTGTAGCCCACAAAAAATGCCATTCTCTGTTGTGGACTCCAGCTTCTTTCAATTATCAAAAGATGTGTGGCAGCAAGCAAGGTTGCCAAAGATCCAAAAGTGAGACATGTCACGCTTCTTGCCCTTGAAAGCCTCCTCTATAGTGTGACTCTGCCCAGCGCCTTGTGTGGGCTCCTATTCTACAAAAAGACTGCAGTGTTGCACGCCTCTGCCCAAAGAAACATTGGTTGCCCCTAGTCATGCAACATGGCCCTAGCCGCTCCAACAATGCTATGGTTCTTGCGCTCAGCCACCCCATTATGTTGAGGGTTATGAGGTGTGGTGAGCTCTCTCCTGATGCCCTCCTTGGCACACAAGTCCCCTAAGGCGTTGGAGATGTACTCCCCACTATTATCTGACCTCAGTGCCTTGATCTTCCTACAAGTATGGTTTTCCACCAAGGTTTTGAACTCCACAAACTTCAAGAAGACTTCATCTTTCTTCTTCATGCAGAAGATCCACATCTTTCTCAAGTGGTCATCAATGAAGGTGACATAGTATATGTATCCCATAAGGGATGGAGAGGACAATGGTCCATAGACATCAGAATGTACCAGCTCCAAAATACTCTTGGCCCTACTATCTTTGCTAGGGAAGGATGTCTTGGCATACTTGCCAAGTGTGCAACCTTTTCACACGTCATGTTGATCCACGCTACATTATGGCAGCCCTGTGGCAATCTCTCTCAAGATATTCAATGCTCCATGGTGTAAGTGATGCGTACGCTTATGCCAAAGCTCCCATTGTCACGGCGCTAGTCACTAACTCCTCTACTGCTCAAGGCCGCAACTATCTCGAACTATAGCCTATAGAAGTTCTTCACCTAACTCTAATTTGCTTAGCTGCTCCAGAGTTGAAGGGCTTGATAAAGGCCTTTCCTCTGTCGAAGATAACCTCATAACCCTTGTTCTCCAAGGTTGAGACTAAAACAAGATTTTTTTCAACCTTGGGACGTAGATGACATCTCTAAGGTAGAGGATTCCCGAACTCCCTCTCAAACTTGATGATACCCACATCCTTGGCTAGGTACTTGCCATCATCTCCCATCTCTATGTGAAACTGCATATCCTTCTCTGTTAACTGGCTGAAATATTCCTTGTTCCCGGTCATATGACAAGATGCTCCACTGTCAATATACCATATGCTATTGGCCACTGAACTTGCGATACAAGCTATGAGAGAGAACTCCCTCTCAAACTGAGAAGTGAACTCCTCCACCTCTACTGATGTTGTCATGTGGTCCTTCTTGGACACCTTCTTCCCTTTTGGACACTTGGGGGAGTAGTGCACAAATTGATGACAAAAGAAGCACTTAATTTTGTTGAGATTTTTCTTCTTCTTGCCTCATAAATTGGACTCAATCCCTCCTGCATTTTTCTTGCCCTTGGCGTTGCCCCCTTTGCTAGCTGTGGCAAAGTTTTCCTCTTCCTCAGTCTTTGCATGAGTCCCAAATTTAACCTGCTTTTGGACTGGCTGAAATATCCCTTGTTCCCAGTCATATGACAAGATGCTCCAATGTCAATATACCATATGCTATTGGTCATTGAGCTTGCGATATAAGCTATGAACAAGAACCACCTCTCAAACTGAGAAGTGAACTCCTCAACCTCTACTGATGTTGTCATGTGGTCCTTCTTGGAAACCTTCTTCCTATTTGGACACTTGGGGGAGTAGTGCCCAAATTGATGACAAGAGAAGCACTTAATTTTGTTGAGATTTTTCTTCTTCTTGCCTCATAAATTGGACTCAGTCCCACCTGCATTTTTCTTGCCCTTGGCCTTGCCCCCTTTGCTAGCTATGGCAAAGTTTCCTCTTCCTCAGTCTTTGCATGAGTCCCAGATTTGACCTGCTTTTGGGCCTTCTCTTGCACACAGTCCCTCCATAGTTGCTCCCACTGTAGAAGCTTCTCTCTGCCACTCACTGCATCAATGAAGTTTTCCCATGACTTGAGAAAACCCAATAGTGCAAAGCTAACAAGGTCTCTGTCCAAGACTGTCTCCCCAACTCCAGCTAACATGTCCCTAACTTGGGTGAATCAGGTGAGATATGAGACCACGGACTCAAGACTTTTCCATTTTGACATTTTTGAGTTTATCTGAGTACCAGCTTCATGGCCTCACTCAAATCCTAGTACAACCCTATGATAGATGTCCACATAGCATGAGTTGTCTTCTTTCCATACAAGTGAGGTATGATGTGATCCTTAACTCCTTCAGGTTAATTCTTCTGGCCTTTGTGTCCTTATTGTGTTGGGCCAACTGCTAAGGGTCTTGTGGTTGGGCTGGTGGACTGTCCTCAAACTCCCAAACTCCTTGCTCTTCCAACACTACACCAATCCTCTCCTTCCAAGAGCAGAAATTTGATGTCCCTTCAAGGAGGTCCTCAAATCTCAGCCTCAAATATGCCATTTTGTTGTTCGTGTTGCTCAAATAACCTAGCACAGAGCCTGCTAGGAGAAAACCTTTGCGCAGGGATGGTTCTCGTAAACCCTAGCACAGGTCCCTCTGATAAACTTCGCCCTTTTTCTTTCTTTAAGCTGCTCCTAAGGAAATAAACATGCTTTCTAGTCTTCAATCAAAGACTGGCTCTGATAGCATGTTAGACTTTTAAAACCCAGCAACTAATTTAATGAAAGAGCTGAACCTGAACTTTCCAGATTAATTCATCAAATATACTGAGTTTTCTAACTGCAGAAAAACAAATTGAAGACACAAGCACATTCACAAATTTAACACCAGAAATTTTTACCAAAGAAACCCCAACTGGGGAAAGCCTGCAAACTTATATGTTCTTATTATGCTCAGCAAAATCTTTAGAATTGATTACAAGTACAAGGGAAAACTTCCCTTCACTCAGCTAACCCACAACGCAACTAGACTCTGCACTTCACTCCTACTTGACCTCCCTACATGCACACTGTACGAACTCGTACAGGCCTATACGGCCCTTCTACGCAGCTGAATGTGGCCCTGGCTGAAGTGTACACTGGCTGGAAAATACTTTGAGGCTGTTCGGCCTCTTTTTCTGCACTACTGCGCTGATCTGAAAACCCTAGGCGCTGAAATGAACACCCTTCACTTTGTTGAGCTGAGCACACAAGCTGTGAAGTGCATAATGAGCCAAGTCTGCAGCCTCTTCCCTCCTTTGAAGTCAACCTGGGCCTACCACAAGCTTTACTGATAGAAGTTGTCATTGAATGTGGGGCCTTAACTGCTACTAGATCAGCTACTGCTGATGCTATATATATATACTGCTCTCCACGAATGGCTGAGATTAAATCTCAATGGATGGCTGAGATCGTTTCACTTTTTGACTATAGGAAAATTAAAATTTCCGCAAGTCAAAATAAAGAGAAAAAACAAATCTGCACCTTTGACCCACCTGTAGGTCCCTCTGCTAAATTTAGTGCACCCACTAAATTTAGCTGAACCCTTCCTCCTCTAACTCCATTTAACAAAGAAAACATGCTAAGGATGCACCAATTTGGGGCCCACAAGCTTATGGTAGCTTTCTGTCAGACAGGGAGCTTCTACACGCTCCTTATATCAGAAATTCCATTTAGAATGTCCCTAAGCTCCTGTTGCCTTGATGTTCAAGATCCCCAAAAGCTCCCAGGTTCCTGGAACAGTTCCCAACCAACTGGGGATGTTCCATACCTAGTTTCAAGCTCCCAGAAATGTCAGAAGGGAGGGAACAAGTTTTGGAGATGAAGGGAGCAGTTGCTGTGCAACTAGACTTATTTCCAAGACTCCATTGTTTCAACACATATCCACAAAATAATGGGCCCACTTCCAATCGCAAAGTTTCCTTGGTCAGTTAAAAATTCATTTTAATCAACTTCATGCAAAAACAGACCATAAAATTTCTAAAAACTGACAGATTCGTAGAAACCTTGGCAAATCATACGAATTCCTAAAATGTCAAACTGAATAATGTCTGGCAATAATTTTGGAAAAATATTCAAATTTCTAAAAAAATTATATAGTTTCTTGAAAATTTTGGGGAAAATCCTTTTTAACAAAAATGGAGATCTATGAATTTTTTTTACCAAAAAAACTGGAAAATTAGCTCAATGGTGACATTTACCCCTAAGACTTTGCCCATGATTCTAGAATATTACTCATCTAATAACAAGTGTTATATCTAGAAAATTTACCCAAAAACTTTTCAAACAAGGGCCATCAACCATCAAACTAAATCTGCAAGAAACATTTCTGGGGTTCCTGGCATATGGCCAGATGAGTCTATAAGTGCCACTGAATTTTGACAAATCAGTGTCACAAACTTGGCACCATACAAAAACTAACAGATCTGTTGGCTGTAACATATGCAAAGGGTGACAGGTTTATATCTAGAATATCATGCAAATGGGAAAAGGAATCACATATCTAGAATATTATGCAAATAGTGATAGGGGTCATATCTACAATGTCACCCAAGATCTTGTCAAATGATGGACATCAACTCCCAAACTAAACACGCAAGGGACATTTCTGTGGTACCTGGCATATGGCCAGATAAGTCTGCCAAATGCTCCTGAAAATATGACAAATCAGTACCACGATATAATACGATTTAGTTCTTGTTCAATTTTATGTATAAGGGCACCATCCAACAAGATATGCCAAGCAAGGCACACTGAAAGGGTTGTCAATTTCCGATTCATTCTGTTTAATTTCTGCATACTGATTCCTACTGTTACTGTTCCAACTGCTTGAAACAATAACATTTTCAAAAGGTCTCTTTCACTCTCATTTCAATTAAAACAGTACCCCCTTCTCTACTACATTCATGCACATATGCTTACATTTCCAATTCTGCAGATTGATTTTCATGAAATTAACCAATACTTGTTTTGCATCTAATGAATTCACATAACTAAACAAAGCACTGAAAATATCACCAAAACTGAGTGGCCTCTACTTTTACAACAAGATTTATTCAAAAAGAACAAGAAGTTATTTTAAACTACCCTAGACATCTCATTGTCAGTACAGCATGCAGGACTTTTTCTGCCTGCCAGTTTTTGACTTCCGTGAAGTCTTACATTGAAGATCTAATCAAAATATCGCTGCAAAACTTTAAAGGGGTGTAAAACCCCCAGCATTCAAATGCTTTGATGGCCAGAGCATGAGCACAACTCAAAGTTTAATCTGAGATGTAATCTCTACAAATATAAAATGCACTAAAAACCAAAGAAACCTAGTTCACTGGCCCTTTCCTTCTCAAATGTCTCAAAGTACTGGTAAATAATAGTTACTGCAAGAAGGATTCCTGTACCGGAACCAATAGCCCCCATAAAATCAGCCATGACAGTAAGAGCACCAATGCACATGCCACCAAAAGCTGCAGCTGTTGGTATGTAACGATTTAGCTCTTTCTGAAGATTAGATTCTCTGTGACCTGGCATAACCATTTGTTGCTCCTGCATTTTAAAGGAATAAAATTCTTATTTCGATATCAAAGAATAAGTAATCAGCAAATGATGAAAAGGTATAAATCTATAAAACTAGATACTCCTCCTTTCTAATTCATGCCTTTAGTTGTTTTGCCACATCTCTGGCAGAGGAACCAGATACTTCAATCCATGTCTTTGAAAACAGTGCACATGCTGTCAGCATAAAAGTCAAATAGAAAAGAGCATGGAAGGGATTTGCTGCCATCTCTGCCAAGCTGCATACCACCGATAATTTATTACTCACAATCGCTGTGTAAGACAGAGACTCTTTGGATATATATACGGTAATATCCATGCATAAAGCAAATCCCCCTATTATGGTTCCCACCAATATCAAACTGATTTTACTGAACAAAACAGAAAATATTGTGTAGGCATTTACCTCGAAGGTGGAGTAATGTAATAAACAAGACCACCTACAGGAACTGACTGACCACTTGCTGAGTATTCAGACTCCTTCCACTTTCCCAACATATTAACAAGGAAGTTTCCACTGTACTTTCTATAAAGCAACTGCAAAACAATAGAAATACACATGCCAAATACAAATGAAACCATCTGGATCCAGATTGCAAATAAATGCATCTGCAGATTTCGTAGATAAAAGACTAAAAGAAAATATACCTGGGAAATAAAATACAAATTTGAAACAAGAGCTGACTGCAGAATAATTGGCATGTTTGAGGTATAGAATAACTTGATAGGATATGATCCCTGCTGCCCACGTGCATTCTTTGACCTCACAGGCAAAACAACACGAAAACCTTGGAAGTATATTACAACGAGAAAAACCAAAACTGTGGCAAGAAGGTTGGTGACATTTGGTAGATTCTGCCTATAAAAAGCTTCTCGCAGAGCCCGGACCTTGTCAGTTCTGGTTATCAACAAATGGAACAATGCAATGACAGCTCCCTCAAACTCTGCACCTCGTCCACTATTAATTGTTGTAGGACTAAATGCCTTCCATATTATGCTCTCACTGCAATTGCACAAGAGAAAAATCAAATTATGAAGATTTACACAGAAGCCAAACCAGACGGTTACTGAACTTTTACAAATACCACCACCTACAAGTTCTTTAGAAAGAGAGAACAAAATAAAAGCCAAACGCCACCAACGTAGATAAAGGCACCTACCATATATTAGTAGCAATGAACAACGAAATGCCAGACCCCAATCCATACCCTTTCTGGAGTAACTCATCCAAACATATCACAATTATACCAGCAAAAAAGAGCTGGACAATAATAAGGATGGCATTGCCAGCTCCAAGGTCTGCGATGTCACCATACATTCCAGACAGCACATATGCAACTGCCTCACCTATTGTGATGAGAACTCCAAGTAACTTCTGAGCACCATTGCTACAACAAAACCACCAGACACTAGGAGCGTAAGGAAAGAAATATTTTGTATTTGATAACAGCAGTTTATGAGCTGGCAACAGGGTACAACATTGACTACAATGTGATGCGATAAAAAAAGGCTCGGAATATTCAATGACCCAGTTGCAATTCTGAAAGCATGGGTTGGGGTTTCCAAATGAACTCACAGATAACTCACAATTGCTCTATCTGGAGACTTAAGAAGAAATCACAAAACTAGTGGATCATCATAAAACTCAAAATCAATGTCATGAAATTAAAAAATAGCAACAATACTTACAGCAGTGCCCGATCTTCACGAACACTATTATCCACCTCGATTATCTTGGATCCTGCCAAAAGTTGCATTACTAGGCCCGAGGTAACAATTGGGGTGATACCAAGTTCCATAACAGTTCCCCGATTAGAAGCCAGAATTACACGCATCCAATAGAATGGATCCGCACCGGTTGCTGAATGTATTCCATATAGAGGCAACTGACTGCATACGAGAAAGATGAAAAGGGAGATTACAGTGTAAAGAACCTTCTCCCTAAAGGGTACTTTTCTTTCAGCTGTCTGGACTTCTGGTAAGATTGAAAGAAATGGTCTCACAAGATGCAGCACACGAAACCCACCGCTTGGCATTTTTCCTTCTCCGAAGAACAGTCCAGATTAACAAACTGCTGTCATGTAATAACATAGTTACCATGCGATGCCAAATCCCTCAAAAAAATACCCAAGAAGATTACATTCTATAACCATTGCAGTATTTACTATTAATAAAAGCAACTTATGATTAACTGAACGCTAATGTCGTCTCAGACTCGTAGTAAAGTTTAAACCATTTAATTTAATAATAATGTCATGGTAATCTTCCAGAGTGGCAATGTAGAGAATTTTCTGAACAGTGACAGCCCCCATGGGATTTAGCACTTTCAAACAGATTACAAATTCGTTATCCTCCAAATAAGATTAGATTATTTTATTATTTTTTGTCAAACAAACGACTAAAAGAAAGGTCAATGGAACTAGAGGGAACAATCAGTGACCCCAATCTGTAGGGGTGCCATCATCCATGTCCTTAGCTGCCCTCGAAGCATAAAGCAAAACCTGATATAATAAAAAAAAGATGGAGAGTGCAAGAGAGTATCTAGAAGTCTGTTAGACATGATGAAGAGCAAAAAGGCGAGGAAGAGGAAGTGTCCAACACGGAGTCAAATATGGAGAATGATCCAATGCGCTGTCTAATGATGTCGCCAAAAGAGGGCCAAGAGACTAAAACAAGAATTACAAAATAGCAAACAGTAATTGGCATGGCCTCTAGTCACAAATCAGGAAATAAATTCCAGCCATGAGTAGACCTTGGAAAGGACAGTGGCAAAAGTAAGAGCTTAAACAAAGAGGCTAAAATCTATCACGATTAAAGTGTCCAGAGAAGAAAAACATAGAATACCAAGCGAGATCTCAACAATGGCAAAGATAGGAAAAAAAAAAAATTATATATATATAAACCGCGGTTGATTTATGCTAAAAACAGCTGTCATACCTAAAACAAAAGCTGGACTACTGCCACACCCAGAAACAAACAACCCGGTAATCTCTACCAAACCCAGAACAGAACCTCGGCCATCTCAGAGAGGCACTTTCGAGCAAACGGAAAACGCTCGAGAAAACAAAACTCTCATTACCGGCGCGAAAATCGCCATCGAAATCCTCTCTCAGGCATTCGCAAGTAATGCAACTGCAAGGGGGGTAAAAGTAAAATAATACGATACATACCTTACAAATTTGAGCCCGGAAAACCACTGATCCGCTGCAGGGGATTAACGATCTGCAATAGATGCGCATCTGCCTTCGAAACACAAGCTGCCTAACCTAGCACCTCCATGCCCTCTAATGAATTAAGGGTGCTTACTAACCCTTAGTCGATGACAAACTCGCCTTTGCAGCACTGCCTGGCTCTGCTTATTCACAGCAAATGGCTTTAATGGCCATTCATGTCATGCTCTCTCTACAAATTTTTTGATTGTATTTATATCTTTATCAATATTTTTTTGGCAATAATTTGAATCAATGAAAATAAAGGGTCAATGGCGGCGTGGAGAGTGGGTCAGGGAAGAAATTGTCAAAGCTATTTGTTAGACTTATATTTGTTAGACTTATATTATCGCGTTGCTTCTTCTTCTTTTTTTACTATGATCGCTATTGAGATCAATTAAACTTTTCGTAATTATGTCCAATATTTTAATGCCCCAAATTTGATAATGATTAAGTACTAATTTTTGGAAATTCTTTTATTTTCTAATTTAATTTTTCTAAAATTTCGAAATGAATTAATTTTTCTAAAATTTTGCAATGAATTATTGAAACCAAAAATTTGATAAGTGAATTTTTACAATTAAAGTGTTATAAAATATTTCGAAGGTGCTGAATTTATATATGCAATCAAAAAAACCAATTTAAACAACACAAATTAAGATTTTGCAGAAATTCCAAAAAATTACACCTAGTACATAGATAGAGATATTGTAATGTCTTGTCGTGTCTTATTAACATTTCCACTGAGTCAAATTAGATAAACATAAAAACAAAATTAAAATAAAATAAACTAAACTAAACTAATAAAACATTTTCACTCATCAAATTACATAAAATTAAAATTAAATCAACTAAACTAATAATTAAAGTTAAATACTTAATTTAAGGTTGTCATTTTTTTACTCTAGATTTTGAATTAATATTTTTAATTTAAAATGTAATATAATATTTTTTTAATAAAATTACTCATTTTTTATGGAGCTGAGAGGTGTTCTTTCATCGAATAGATGTGTAATGTAACATAATGTAATATAACATAAATATTAGAAAATAGTCTTCCGCATTAATCACATTGTAAGGATTGGGTCCAGAACCAGCTAATGTGGTTCACCCTCCTGAGGATGAACCACATTAGCTGGTTTGAAAGGTCGACCCAATCCTTACAATGTGATTAATCCCGAAGATTATTTTCTAAATTATGGATCACAAAAGTCTTAGATCTAACATAACATAAATATTTTACCTCGGTCAAATTAAAATATGGTAGACATGTATAACTTAAATGTACCATAATGTAATGTAAACATTTTAACTAGGTGAAAATGAACTAAAATTAACCAAATAAAAATAAAAACTTATAAAAAATAAATAATAACAAAAATAAAAATGAGCATGAACTCATGGCATTGACCCATGGTATTCATGTGGAATATAACCTATTTAATGGGGAAGTTAAACTAGCCTAGATCCATCTTAGTTTGATGTTATATTTAGATAGATAATTAGTGGTAGAAAATAATGGTGTGCCATGTTAAGGTAAAAAGTTTTAATGGATATGTTCCTATTAGGCATTTGTATGGATTAGGTGACCCCTATGTCTTTTTGTAAGTTTTGTTTCTATTCGATGAATACATAATGTGTATATATGGGTAGAAGCTTCAGAGGTTCCGTTTAAGGTGATTGTGGGGGTCGTAATAAATATCGCTTAAAATATAATACTATAATATTATATTTTATCCAAGATTTCCCCTCAACTTATCCATTTTTATTAAAAAATAATAATTAATTATAATTAATAATTAAATCAACCTAAATCCATCTTAACTCTCAATCTACCAAGCATCAAGAGGGATCAAATCTCTTTTCACTTTAAAAGAGGTTTGTTTCTCAAGAAATTTGATCTCTTTGAGTGTTTGGTAGACCCGGAGTTAAGATAGATCTAGGGTCGTTTTGCTTTATGGATTTTAAAAAAATGATTTTTTCTTCATTTGATTGGATGACATGGGAATACCTCATCCTTTGATCTTTAAGCCTTATATTGGGTGGCAGGATGACAATAGGAGCATCTTAAACTTACTTAGGTGGGTATTATTAGATGATAGGAGTGTATTGTACTTACCGATGTGGGTATTATTATATTAATAAAGTCCAAGGATGGGAGCGCACATACCATCTTTAAATGTTTCCTTTAGCATCATGTCTAGTACTCCCATAATGGCATTAGCGGTATCAATAGTGGCAATCACAGTTGCATGTGTGGTTAACCTCAATAGAAGAAGGGTCAGAGGTAGAGCCATGGAGGGCTTAGATGAGGAGAAATACGTCGTTTCTCAGATGAATCTAGATTAGGCTCAATATGTGGAATGTAATGCATTTTGGTTGAGTATTCATAATCCTTCTTGTATGTTTATTATAATTATTACAGATGATATCATAACATTATTTGCCTAAACTACAACTCGTAATACTGCGAGGTGATTGTACCAATGGCAGACACTATAAGTGTTATTCTCAATTATTTGTGTAGGCACCAATTTGCAAACGTTGAGCAGTTTTTGTAACACCCTACTCCCACATTTACCCGAGCTACCCGGTCCACCAGGGTAAACATGTGATGAAGAGTTACTATGATATGATTCAACTCCCCAAGTACAATTAAGGAAGTGGAACCGATAACACAAGACCAATCTTACCTTCCTCAAGAGCTACAAAACCTTCAAGAGACAACCAACCCTTCCAAGTGCCCAACTCATGAGACAACTTGACGTTTTGTTGATCTAGACCCCCAATCATTCCCATGACAAGCCATGCATGCGACTAAGACCCTCCAATCACTCCCAAAGCAAGACATGCATGCGACTGTGCCTTTCTTCAGGCAGTTCTATGCCAACGACCCTGGTTTCTGTGCCACTTTTTCAGGATAAGGACTCAGGCCACTACCTAGAACTTCATGAAACTTCCATAAAAAATAATTAACACTAAGATAAGGTTACTAATGCAAACACATGACCAAGGACTTGATTTGACCCCAGTAGCCATGATAGGCATTTCATCAAACATATCGTAAACATGAAATCTATAGGTAATAACAACATATATGAACATAGGGATTTCATACTTATCTGAGAATCATCAAGGAGGATTGATAATTCCTCCCAATAGCTACATTGTTATCTATTAGGTCATTCATTCATTATTATTTCAGCTACTAACCAAAATATGATGAAAGCCATACATCAAAATTAGCATAAAACATGTTCATAACCAACAAATAACCAAAGATATATCAACGATGAAACAAATATTAAAGCCACATAATAACAAGCACATTTGCTCATAAAAATACCAAAGGAAAAGGATCTCTTATTAACATGTACAAATCCAACCAAGTCAATGACTTCCACGTACCACCCAACCATAGATTGGGCTGAACCAAATCTCTCTTTCAGCCAATCACCCTCGCACCATATCCCAAGCATGAATGTGGGATCTCGCAAAACAAATCAACTAAAACCAAAGTAGGGCTTCCAAAGGTTAAACCACCTCAACCCTCAGCCAATGATTCCACCTCACGGTCGGACATCACTAACGATCACCAGATCGGTCTCTACCCAATTTGTTTAGGCCTCAAGAGCATTTGTTCCAACCAAGGCTTCCAAGACTAGTAACTCAACCCACAGTTGTTGCCGGACTCTAAAGTGTTTGTCCAACCATGGCTTCCAGGACTAGTAACTCAACCCACCATGGGCTCCAAATCATTTTTCCAACCAAAGCTTCCAGGACTAGTAACTCAAACCAAGTTGTTACAAGGCTTCTAAGGCATTTGTCCAACCAAGGCTCCGAGAACTAGTAACTCAAACTAAGTTGTTATAGGGCTTCCAGAGCATTTGTCCAACCAAGGCTCTAGGAACTAGTAAATCAACCCACAACCATAAGGAACATGAGAACCAACGAAAAAACAAAAGGAAATAAACCCACAACACCATGGTTATCCAGGAAATGGCAAGGCTAGGTAAAACCACTGTCAATCCAGGCAAACCTCCATGCCAATGACAGATCATGACCAAGAAACCACATGCATGTATCGTGCATGTCAAAACAAGCATGGAAATCATACATGCAACTCGATACCTACAAGCAAAAATCGTTGTGGTTGTTGATCCTGATGTCCTCTTGTGCCTTCCTACTCTTCTTTTGCCTTCTTGCTCCAAATCCCAAGTATGCCACAATCCTCCAAGAGTGCTCTAAGGAAACTCTAAGAGTCCAAGAGCATGAGAGAGAGAGAATAAAAGAGAGAGCTCCAAGCTTTAAAAAAATGTATTGATCCTCAAAAGCTTTTTTATTAATGAGGCCTCTATTTTCTTCATTTTCCATTATTTTCCTTCAATTTCCTCCTCACATGCAACTTGTGACTTTTCACCTTCCTTTTCTCATATTTTCCATTATTTTTGTAAATAAAATGCCAATAAATTCCTCATACCTTTAGAAAGCCTTTGACATTGTCTTTGCCAACTTCCATAGCCATTAATTAATCACAAGTGATCCCCGTCACTTTGTTTTTTTTGCCTAACAATCAACTTGGAATACATGTCTCATGTCCTTAGTTATTATTTTGCCTTTATTAACTTTGTTACATGGATTTTGACCAAGGTTGTTACAACTTTGTGAGGGGACTTGGTTAAGCGTGAAGATTCCAATGGTTCTCCATCCCTGATGCTCTTGGATGACTTCACTTCTCTATCTACAAAAGGGAAGGGAGACGAGAGCACCAACAAGGACAAGCGAGGGCATCAAAACCGAAGGGCGGGAACTGGATATGCTCAAAATGTGGATGAAAGAATGAGACATCTCACTAAAGATATTGCCTATGAGGAAGACAAGTTACTACTTTCCGAGGATGAACTCTTTCCTCAAATTGGAAGAATGAATAACTAGTCATTATTTCAAAGAAGTTTGTTAGACAATGCAACAGATATAACGTTGGTAGTCAAGGAGTGAATTGAAGTACCATTAAACATGAACTTGCATGGGAGCACTTAAATGCAAGAAACAATCTAGTAACTCAAATAAGACAGAGAAATTTGTTTATTCACATATTTTTTTTTATATTTAGTTCTTTATGAGAATATGATATGGGATCTTCTCCTTAACCGAAAATTCGAAAAGGATCAATCTTGTTGCAAACCATCAAAACCCACTTGTTGGTAGGTATATCGTTGGCAATTAACACAATCTTAGGGTTTATAGTTTGTAACATTTTATCTTTTCATCCACAATTTATCCTAAAAATGAACTTTCCCTCTGAATTGCACTGAACATCTCTATCTCGTGACATTGTCAAAAGCAAGTTCGATGTCAGAAGTACTTCATGGCTAGGTAGAGAAAACTTATGAAGAAGAGGAATTTCAACATAGAAAGGTTTGAAAAGCTTCGGATTTTATTTAGGCCTAGCTTGAAACCCTCTTATAATTGCAAGGGTGTTTGCAACTGCTAGGAGCAACAATCTATGTCCCCAGTGTCTGCCTTTAGTATTTTCATGCAAAACCTAGGGACATTTGTTGCATGCAACTCTTGTTATTATTGTAATGGAATGCTTAATGATAAAAAAATTAAAGTGTAAAAATCTATTATAGTAATCTATTTTTAATATGGTAAATTATTTTAAAAACTTGTGTTATGTTTAAAAAGGTTATAGGATAAAATCCATAGAGATGGAGTATGAATATTTTTCTTAAATTTCAGTAATCAAATTATTACAAGAAAGTAAAGTTCTTGCCTCACACCAAAAAATCTCATAAATTAACATGGTGTCTAGCTTAATCATGACCTTAAAATTAGATGACGGTGATTATTGTTATTAATGAGTGCATAATGTAAATTAATTTATTATAATTATTAAACTAACACAACCATATTAAAAGTGGTTGATATACATATTGTATATAGCTTTTTACAAAATATACAATCTCTAATTTAAATATCTCATATACTTCCATGTATTATTATTGTTAAAAATTAATTCAATATTTATTATTTCAATCTTTAAATTATCGATTCATAAAAATTATAATAACTTTTTTTCCTAATCTAGGTTGTGCTTAGGTCGAGACCAACTCCAATATTGAATGGAGAAAGAATCTGCCCAAATACAAGATGTTATCAGCAAGATTGTTCAAGACTCCATCTAGCTTAGATGTCCCACGGGATTTCTTTTTATCTCTTACAGATGTCTCTCACCCTCAACCCCTTGGCTTGAGATTTGAACTTGGAATTTTTGATTTGAACGTGAGATGTAATAGGGACTAAACATCACAAAAACCAACTCATTTATGATTAAATATTTATTAATATAAACTATTTTTTCTTATAATTATAGATTAATTCCTCAAATGCAGGTGTCATTTGAAAGCAGATGTCTTAGCGGCATTTATTGCCTTCATTCAATCGCACCACAAGTGGCACTCTGCAGCCTTTAATCTTCCTCTTTGGCTCACATATCCACCAAACCCAATGCAACTCAAATCATTGTTTTATATCCTTCTCCACATACATGGAACTCATGCTTCAATTAGTCTGCACCCCCTCCCCTAACGATGGCTAATCTTCTGGAAATATGACTCCCTCCTGCTCAATTTTTTTATGACAAGGCTCGCTTCTCCCATAGCTATCCATCCCCTGCATACCTAGAGAATCATTATCATTCCCATAGCTATCCACCCCTTGCATACTTAGAGAATCATTGTCATTCCCTCCTTATATCTGCACTCTCCCTCCTCATTCTTCAACCTGCTACCATGGTTTGTGAGCACGGATGTGTCAGGCGGGGAAGCAGTGGACGTGGTCGTGGGCGCCCCCCTCATGTTGCTGGTTATGACAAGGATTCTACTTTTTTCGACCTAAAAATTCCAATGAGCATACATCGTAGTGTTTCTTCACTAAAGGCTGATGAATGCATGTACCCTTTGTGATAGTAAATAGGCTCTCGGGAATCTGCTTTCCAAGCACCTCTAGAAGTAGCAACAAGCCAAAGATGTCACCTCCCGGAAAGTAGTCAAGGGAAATGCTCAAATAAGTTTCCTCCACCGATCTTTGCGCCAGCTATCTCACTTCTTCGACATCTCCTTCCCTCCTGTCCCGCTCTCCCCCTCATTTTCCAGTTTCCGAGGCGACAACGACTCCCCTCCCATCTCGCCTACTTCTCTCTCTCCCTTTGTTCGGATTAAAGCAACATTGTGGCATGGCCAACCAAATAGGGACTCTGCGACTCAACAATCTTAACAGCATGATCAAGCTTCAACTTTGCCACACGGTCAAGCTCTGGCTCAACAAGTTTCCAGTTCTTTTGGATGTCTCATTGTTGAGGAACCTCCAGATGACGCTACAGCTCATGGGCAGACCAACCACATGTCAAATGGCTCAACGACTTCCAGAGGTAAGCTAACTGTTTAATTTGTCATCATAAATGGCTCCAATGCTCAACCCTCATGCAAATCTTCACAAGGATTTTTGGGTTTTGACTAATAGCTTTGTTCGCCACCTTCTAGCTTTATCTAAGTCTATTATTTTGGTCAACCGTTATGTCAGCTACTAAGCATTTTTGGACTCGTGATTCCACTCAAGGAGCTTTTGGTTACTCCATGTATGGCAGTTGGTCCCAACCAAACTCCCTCCAACACCACTATGTAAATCTTGTAATTCAATAGTAGTTATGAATTCCATCCATGGTGCATTATGAACCCTTCGATGGACTTATGTGATGGGATATCAAGTGGAGGTGCCTAGTTTCTCAGTAGGAAGCCATGTCTTGCAATTTGGCCCTCATACACTTCCAAAAACAGCTCACTCATCCAACCCATTTGTGCTTAATTCAATGTCATGAAACAAGCATGGTCAACAACTACCCAAGGCAAGGGCTCCTAGCTCATAGCCATTCTCGTCGAGGCTAAGAATGACCACACATTCTATTAATTTGTGTAGTGAAGTAATTGTGTCCTATAAGAGTGAGTGAGAAGAGGCACAGATTGAGAGTGGAGAAAAAGAAAAGGGATATTGGAAACCCAAATGGAAACTACCTAGACACTTTACCACGATTAATAATATTTAATTTAAAATTATAAAGAAAAAATTAAGACAATAAAGGAAATAATGGTTAAGATTATGTTTTGAATTTTTGGATGGCAAGTGTGGTCGGGGTGTTAATGCGCCCCAATGGATAAGTTGAACTATCATTTTCATGGAGTCTTAGGTAGCCCACCAACAACCAATCAGAGGCTTATGCTCTATTTAAAGGGTTACTCCAATCCATCTTGCTCAATCTTCATAATCTCGTCATAATAAGGGACTCCAAGATTAATCTTCATAATCTGGTCATAATAAGGGACTCCAAGATTATAATTCAACACCCTCATCTTGGTTCCTCTCCAATAGATTTCAAACTCATCAACCTATTTAGAAGCATATAATCCCATTTGAAATTTTTGAATGAATTCACAATGACCCATGTTTTGCAGCATAACAACTTTATAGAGGACCAATTAATAAATAAGGTAACATCATTAGGAATTGGAACATATCTTGTAGACGAGATGGTGAATCACCTGTGAATTCTGTAATATCATGACATGTGGAGGCGAGTGTTGGAATTGGTAGGTTGTCGGGGAAGTGACATTTGTGTATGTGTGGACAACTCCTCCAATGGAGCCAATGAATCTCTAAGTGGAAGAACACCAAAACATTGAGACTAGCACTATATAAAAGTTAAATTTTATTTGATATCAGCATTGTATTGGAGAATTTACACTACTAGGATTTATAGCGTTGTTAAAATCATGCTATGGTATTAGGTTTTTTTGAACAACTAGAAGTTGATAACTTGAATTTTTACATTTTGTATCTTTTATGTAATGTTATGCCCCTGGGCATAATTTTCTTAACATAATATTTTCAATTATGATTTAATAAGAAATTATATTTTGAATTTAATGTCATTTCTTTATTTTTAATGAAGATAAATAAAATTTGTTAAATCCTAACCATTGTGTATTATTATAGCCATCATACATCCATCTTAACTCTGGATCTATCAAGTGTTGAGAGGGACCAAATCTCTCAAGGCGCAAACCTATTTTTGAGTGCAAAACTTGAGGAAAGGTTTGCACCTTAAGAGATTTGATCTCTCTTGGTGCTTGAAAGATATAGAGTTAAGATAGATATGGGCTAGTTTAATATTTCTATATTAAAAATAAGTTAATATACTTGTCGCCGACATGGTATTACGCATTCAATTTTGCTTTGGTTGCGTATTAGTTTATCTTTAACCAAAAAAGTTTGCGGATTATCAATAGTTTAACATTGAGATTTTTTTCTTTTCTAATTTAAATTTATTTATTTGTAAGGTGATTGGTTGAGGTGCTATTTAATAACTTCCATTTCTATTCATTAATGTTTTTTTGGTTTTTAGTTTTAATTCCTTTCTATTTAATTGTATAAATTTTATTTTTTTCTATTTTCTTGTTATTTCCATTCTCATGACTTTAAGTTTTTTCTCCATATTTTCAATTTAAGTTGACTTATTATTAATATTTAAAACATATTTTAATAAATGTAATTTATTATATAATATATATATATATATATATATATATAAAATAAAATACACACATATATAAAACAATATTAGTTAATCATATTATTTATTTTTGGTAATGGCATATTTCACAATATTTTATTATGTTTTTTTATTTTGTGATGATAATCTTTATATTTTATTGTTTTTAAGTTTAATTAAACTATATTAAGCTAAGTGGCAGGTACTAGCTATTATGTAGTCCTTGTTTAATTATAGATTTATATTTTAATTTTTTTTTTCCTATTAAAATATAATAATATAAATATGTTTAATATAATTTGAATTAGTTTAATAACTTAAAATTATTATTATGTAATCCTTTGTTTAATTTATAGATTTATATTTATAAAGTTTTTTTCCCTATTAAAATATAATAATATAATTATGTTTAATATAATTTGAATTAGTTTTATAATTAAAATTTTATATAATTTATATCCCCAAAAAAATATAAATATCATATTATAAATTACGTAAAATTTGAAAATTTTAATTTTATAAAATCATTATGCACTCATTTAAATAAATTACAACAAAACATAAAAGGTTAAAAATAAATGTCTCAAAACTACTAATATATACCTCACCTTGACAACATCTTTTTTATACTAAATTAAATGCAACTTTGACTCTAGGGAATTGCATACCACTTTTAATTCAATTAAAGTAACTGGCATGGGTTTCTATGTATAAAAAATACAAAATGAAAAACTTGTAACGGTTAAATTGACGAAAATAGTAAAGGGCAAAAACAAAGCCTTTGACGATATCTTGATCTTCTTTTAAATTTTTTTAAAAGAGAAGATATGTTATTGATGTTGTTTATTGTATTTCCGAACGAAAGCCTACAAGGAAAGTCTTCTCCCTAGGCTAAGTACAAATTAACGTGGACTAATTCTGCAAGGAAAGTCTTCTTCGTAGATAAGGTGGACAAAAATAGGTGTGGAATTCACAAATAAGATTAATTTAATTTAAAATTAGGTAAAAAAAGCTAAATAATTAGATATAAAGTGTATAGTTTTTATGTTAACGATTAATTTAATTATTTGGATTTATTTATTATTAAAATTGCGAGGAGAGTGAGAATGGAGTTGAAGATGTCTCGAGCGAGTGATTTAGGGTTTTTTAGTCATTGTTGTTTTTTATGTTGATCATTTTGTTGTAGATATAGGGTTTAATTTGTGGTTGAATGTAGATTTTTCTAGTTTTTATGATAGATTTAGAGTTTTTGCTATTAAATCATAGTTTGTTTTGGTTTTTAGTCAGCTCAGTTTGCTATTAATTAGGATGTTCTTTTTTTGTTCCATGCATTCGTAACTCATTAGGGTCTTTCCTGCTACCATATGATAGATTGGTGGTGTTTCTCTTATTCATCAATGGTTGAGATCTTTATTTGTTCAATGGGTCTCCCAAAAAAAATGTTAAAAAGGCAGAGCCAATTCTCTCTCTTGATTTGGGGTTTTTCTCCTCTGTGAAAAAGAATGTGACTACATTGAAGGAAAGAGGGTTGATTGGTAATTTCACTGGCCTATGGCCTAGCTATAATTCTATAATGGACCTTTGCTTATTGGGTAAATCATGAGCTCGTTGGTATTTTCTATTGTGGAAATGGTTATTATGATTTTTTATTTATTCTTTAACAAGGAGGTTAGGGTCAAATCTACATATCAAGACCTTATTTCATGGGCATTAGAGGAATGTTTCTAACCCACTAGTCTTTGAATTCAATACCATGATGGAAACTTTTTATGCGCCAATGTAGATCAAATTGCGATATATTCCCCTTATTTGCTGGGGTGAAGGTATTTCCAAGGCTATAGGAGATAAGTTGGGCTAATTTATTTTTAGTGATATGGACAACGAGAATAACTCCTCGTGTGCCAAAATTTGCGTTGAAATGGATTTTTCAAAAGGTTTTTCTTGGGCGATTCAGTTTAACTTGGACAATTGATCCCATCGTCAAGCCTTGGATTATGAACAAGTTCCCTTTAAATTTGATTTTTGTCATGAGTATGGAAACTTTGCAAAAAGTTGTCTTAAGGCTCAAGCTTTTTAGCTTTCTTCGAATACCCCGCCATCTTCTCATGGTAATGATGGGCAAGGAGCATTCAAACCAGTTAAAAGGAAACAAAGAAGCATTTAACTAAGAGGCCGCATGTTGAGAAATGTAACTAGTTTCGATCTTCATAATTATTCTATACATTTCAATATGTATCCTACGTAGCAAACAAGAAAAAGAAAAGAAAAATCAATATTATTAGAGCATGGGTTTCATGCTCATTATTGACGGTCTTTTAGTTAAAAACATGTTCTTCATGCTTCTGGGGTTTGTTAGGTCTTAGTATTTATTATCATGAGTCAAATGAGACAACATCATGTTTATAAGACCCTTCCGGGCAATTTGTAATTGTAAAAAGAATTATTTTTGAGTCTAGAAAGTTCAGGAATCTTCAAGAGTATAAGTCGGCCCTAAGATCCTCAAGTCATCCTAAAGGAGGGAATTCAACCCCTTGAGAAGGCTATATAAAGAGCAATTCGGCTTCATTAGGAGATACACTCACTCACAAGTTCAATCTACAGGAAAGAGTTTGATCTATAGTTGGGTAGCTGCAAGAAGGAGAGTGAAGGTCAAGAAGAAGGAAGAAGGACACAATTTCTTGGTTTTTGGGCTTTATCTCTCTCACACATGAGAAATTCTAGGGTTTCTAGGTTGCTGGAAGAGGTCGAAGTTGCAGGACCAAGTTGCATAGGATGAAATGCATAAATTGGTATTTGGAAGGAAGGAAACTTTGTTTAGACCTCATTGACCTTAGGAAGAGTTGTCTTTCTCTTGGAAGGTTTCAGAAGGAGGTCAAATTAGGGTTTCGTCAAGAGTTGCAGGTTGAGTAGCAGTGTTGTAGCAGGCAGATCGAAGTTGCCATGTGTAGCAATTTGGTGCAGATTCAAGAAGGACTTGAGGGGGGGTTGACTTGGCACTGGGAGAAGGACTTTGTCTAAGGATTCGGTCTTTGTATCTCATTTGAAGCAGATTCTAAGAAGAGGAGTTTTCGAGTTTTCACCTTGGAGGGGTTTTTCCCTAGCTGAGAGCCTATATATGTGTCCTCTTTTGTTGTTATTGCTTCTTGTTATTTTTTGATGAATATATCTAACTAAAAGAACATAAAGAATATATCTAAGATTCACAAGCAAGTATCAAGGTCAAAGAAAATAAGTTTAATAAGTTGCCACTTCACATTTTCTAGCATGGTATTAGAGCTAAGGTGAGCAAGGAAGGCAACCATAAGGACACAAGAAAGAATTGTTGATCAAGGGATAAGAAGCTCTCAAGGCCAAAAAGAAGAAGATTGTCTCTTGAAGGAATCTAGTTAAAAGCTCATTGGTAGAATACCCTTCTAATATAGGGTTTCTAGATTGAAGAAGATCAAAAACTTCATCTAGGGTATTGATCTCACAAAAACGAAAGTCTATTTGAAGGCATCAATCTTGGTAGTTATTAATGGAGGAATCCTAGGGAACATCTTTCAAGCGTATCATAAAAAACTCTTTGAAGGTCTTGAAGACATCAAGAAGGTTCGAGATATTATTCAAGTTATAAGTATCAAACTATCTCATAATGGTTGGATCTTCCAGTCACGTAGGTTCTTTTTGCAAGGAGAGCAATAAGCTCATTGGGGCTTCAAACTAACTAGCATGAAAGAAAAGGATTGACTTGATACTCACATAGCAAGATGTAATTGGATATATTACTGGAGAAGTTACTGAATCTAAGAAAGATAAGACACAAGAACTAACAAAGTAAAAGAAAGGGGAAGTAATAGTTCAAAGGATCATAATTGAATCAATCAAGGATTCTCTTGTTCCATTTGTGGCAAACCTAAATACTTCCAAGGCAATGTATGAAAAGTTAGTGAATTTGTACTTTGTAAGTACAATAGGTCAAAAGATGTCATTGTGGAACTAACTATATAAAATGAAGAGATCAAAGGATGGGGATATAGCATCCTTCCTCGTGAGAGTCATTGAGCTAAGAGACCATTTGCAAGGACCCGAGGAACCAATCACTGATTTTGAGATGACCATGTATTTTCTATGTTGGGGTATCTGTACGTGGGGATTTATTGGAGATGGTGTCCCAACATCTTCTTCACAATGGATGAGCCTCGAGATGAAAAAGGTAATATTAATGTTTTCTTTAAAATAATCTAGTTTCATTTTCTTGTTTTAATGAATTAGAATAAAATTTATTCTAATACATTATTTAACTTGTTTTATTAAATTGTTTAATGAAATTGTCTAATTATTTTTTTGTACTATATATTTTGTACACATTAGCACATTCAATGCGAACATGCCTCCTCCCCCACCAGATGTTAGAGGAGATGAGGAGATGGGCGAGGCCCAAGAGGGTGAGGGTGAGGCACATCCTCAGGGAGGAGTGGGTATCTAGGGGCGGATGCCTGTTATGCAATGCTGGATGGACTACTATGATAGATTGGTCAGAGTTTTGGTTCGACAGGGAGTCCGTCCTATGAGGCCTTGAGATATCAACGTGAATTCGATGTTCCTGGATCTCTATAGGACCTATCTGTGGGATTTGATGCCCCTTATGCAGCATGTGATTGAAGTTAGTAGGGCACTGACAACGATGAGGATTGCAGGGCATCATGCAGTAGCACATCCATTAGATGATGAGGGTGGTCATGACGATGATGAGGGTGATGATCATGATCATGATGATGAGGGTGATGATCATGATCATGATGATGAGGATGGAGAGGATGATGACTCTAACGGTTGTACCACCCCATTGGATCATGGCTGTCAGGGTGGTGGTGATCCTTCTGCTAGTATAGTTGCCCCTTAGTCACTTGATCATGTAAAGATTCCAGAGTTAGAGGATGTGTCATATGTTTCTCCTGCTAGAGCAGACCGACCATCTTCTCCTGTATACCAACCAAGCCCTTCTACTGCAAACCGAACACCTCTTAGTCGACCTCCACCTCAGCTAAGTTCGATAGACGTACTTGATCAGGCAGTAGTTAACCATCCATTGTCTTTTACTACAAACTAGGCGGCAGACACTAATACGTCTGTTGTATCATATATTTGATTGCACTTATTTGACTTCATTATGTAGTTATTTGACTTCTTTATATATATATAATATATATATATATTATATATATTATATATATATATATATATATATATATATATATATATATATCTAATAATATATATGTATATATATATATCTGTCATGTTATGTGCTTAATTTATATGTTGGTGTTGATGTGTATATTGTTAGGTCATGTTAGATATGTTCATTTAATGTGCCTGCACGTAGATGTGTACGTGATAACAATTATTTGACATGAGATTTATATTAATTTGACGATGTGTGCGGTGAGGATGTTAGATTACAATCTTTGTGTTTTGTTAGACGTGATCACGATGATGATGTCCTATTAGATTATTAGATTTGTGTGCTAGTTAATGACATTTATATGTGCTACTAAAAGTGTATATAATTAGATGATGGTAGTGAATTCGAATGTGTATCTTTGATGATGTTTATGTTTGTTAGATGATTATTGTCATGATGTTTATTTTTATGAAATAATGTTTACTATACATAATATATTGGTGAATTCATATCAAACTTTTAGATACGAAATTGCATGTAAAACAACTTACTTTAAAAAAAAATGCAAAGATATTTTTATAAATTACAAAGTTTAGTATGGTTGAAACTATGATTGTAAAATTACGATAAATATTTTTCTATTGCTTAGATAGTTCATTGATATTCAATCTAACTTAATTAATAAAATATTTCAATACTCAAAATGATAAAATAATTTTGTTAGTTCTTAAAAGACGAAAATGTTGTAACTCTTTCAATTTTTATTATAAATATTATAATTAATAAATTATTCAAAAATACAATTTAACTGATTCAGTATTGGTTTATAAAATTCAATTTATTGTTAAATTTAAAAAACTGAAGTCAAAATTTTCTTACAACATGCAACCTAGATCTATCTTAACTCTGGATCTCCCAAGCACCGAGAAGGATCAAATCTCTTGAGATGCAAACATCTTTTTGAGTGAAAAGAGATTTGATCCCTCTAGGCGCTTGGT
Organism: Pinus taeda; assembly: GCA_000404065.3. NCBI lineage: Eukaryota > Viridiplantae > Streptophyta > Pinopsida > Pinales > Pinaceae > Pinus > Pinus taeda. The sequence goes on along the minus strand of APFE030343766.1, from coordinate 149,399 downwards.
GCATCTAGGAAGCTGGTATATTCATATATATGTAGTTGACATTGAAATATTTTATTTATAATTCACATTCTCCGTATTAAAATGTTAAAATATGCCCCTTCATATTTGTTTCCTGTATATATACATTTAATTATTTTTCATATTAATATTTTCTAAATTAATAATACATATCAAATTCATAAGAAACATTGAAAATTTTACAAATATCCCTTATACATTGAATTAGAAAGCAACTATTAATGGAATAAGAATTCTCTCAATCTTTCTCACTCAAGTGAAAATATAACAAAATTTTCAATTTAAATTACTTTATTTTTCTTTATATAAAGTATCTATAAAATTATGCTATTTAATATTAACACTGAAATATTTTACTTATAGTTGTGAGTAAAATTGTTTTTGTTATAAATATATTTTTGTTTTAAATATCAAATGTAAATGGAACATAGAATGAATTACACATAATGTAATATCAATAATGTTATTTCTTGTCATGTGAAAACATTACATTTTTCCTTGTAGTGAAAAGTAAACTAGCAATTGCACCAAGAGGTGCAAAGGAACGCGGATATGAGGAGTGGGGAATGTGAAAGGAAGTAATTAAGGGAAATATATGCATGATGAAATACAATCTAAATTTGAGTTTCTATATATCTTCTAAAGAATGTAGTATGAGGTTAAATTTAAGAAGAAAGTTACACTAGGCATAAATAGCTCAGAATAATGACAATTCTTGCAAAGACAAGGTACATAGCAGAGGAGTTCAATTTCGTTGGGGTCTTTTAAAAACACATGAAATAAATTATGAAAATAAAACATAACAAAGTAGCCCCACCTTCTAGCTAGGTATTCCAAGTAAGGTTTTCTTAGGGGAAATCTTTGTGTCTATTGTGGATTGTTTTTTTTTTTTTGTTTATTTCTCTTAATTAATCAAGTAAAAAATCAACTAACTAAAGAATCTGGAATCTAAGGAAAAATTAACAGTGAATATTTTATTGATTTTTTCAAATTTGTTGTGAAAAACTATTCCAATGGAATATCTATGGTAATTTATAGATCACATTCAACATTGTTCATGCAAATGCTCAAACACAGAGGTTGAGTTCTTAGCTTTATGGACCTTTCTTCATTTTGCAAGCAAGTGGGGAGTATCCAAATTAGAGGTCATGTGTGACTCTAAATTGGTGATATATTGGACATATAAAAATATTGTGTTGGATAATGTATGTCTTTCCCCCCTTCTTTAAGAAATCCAAAATATTATTCTAGCCTTTGCAATGGTACTCTTTCAAGCATAATTACAAAGGTTGAATCAAAAGGTAGATGAATTATCAAAGGAAGTTTTATAATTATATCCTAGCCTTTTTGGTTTCTATGAGTACTCAGATAGCTAGGAGATGGAAATTGTGGAGTTCCATTTCTAATTATGATTATTTGTAGCTCATCATTTTCAATATCTTTTTGATGAGCAAATATTTTTGAGATGTTTCTCGAAACAATTTGTTAAGCATCAATTTCTGTTATCATTATGAAAATGTTTTTCTTTTGTCAATAAAAATGGTCAATATAATGTCATAATTATAGTGGTTATTTGGACTTTTAGAGAAGCGACTCGTTAGATGTTGAATTTTGATAAGTCTCTCTAATAGTAACATGCATATTATCCATATTTATATAAATATAAACTTTTTAGTTTGGAATGTATGTGTGCATATGTTCTTTCTCTGTATTCAACATTCAAAATGAAAAAGATTAATTTTTACATTATGATCTTCCCAAATTAAATTTTAGCACTAGACATCAATCTCCATTATTAAACACATATTTGATATGGATTCTATATTTTATGAATCTAAAAAATAAAAAGTTACTATTAATGATATTCGACATTAAAAAGAAAATCAAATTATAAGAATTTAAGTATTTAATGTAAAATATAATGTACTATCATTTATCCAAAAACATTTAAATAAATAAATGATTCTTCTTTATTTTTTTATTTTTTTTTAATTTTAATTTAATTTTTTTTTTTTAATAATAATGTAAAATAATATGAAATATTACACCAAGAAATATATTTTTAAAGTGTAATATACATTGTTGCTATTTAGTACCCACCTCTTACGAAAAAAAGTAAGAAACCATTATAACTAAGATAAAACAAATACTATAATATTTCAAAAAATATTTAGGTTATAAATAGGAAAAATTAATATTATTAATTTTTAAACTTATTGATCTCATAAAGATAATGGATGCCTCGAGGAAACATTAAAATTGTTTGCATTTTGTTGATTACTTGTAGTTTAAGGGTTGTCTTAGTTGCCAATTTTGCTAGTTCACACATACAATATTGTTAAATAAGATTAAATTTGGTTGATAGGATTTTTAAAAAGGTAAATAATTGTTTGATTTGCTTTAAATTTGATATATATATTTGATTTTTTTTTAATAAATCCTATCATAAATCATTCTGATTTTTTATGAGCTTAAAGGTTTAGAAGTTAGTATTGTAACCAATGTTTTTAAATTATGGTTTAATATGAGCGTATATGAGATATCTATAATAATAAATAAATAGACAACATTTAGTTGAATTAGTGGATGTTTTGGCCCTTTTAGAGGTACATTTATCTATCAATTTTATCTTATAACTAGTAAGGAATTGTAATCAAAATAACATAAAATATATTTTCTTATTCCATTGGAAATATCAACAAGTGAATTTGATCAACGAACTTAATATGTGATTGAGTACTTAATAATGCAATTAATCTTTATTATATTAAAAATGTTTTTTGAAAAATATCATAAAAGAGATCGCATTCATTTGTAATAACAAATTTCTATATGATTACTAATTGTATAATTCATATAATTCCATTTATTTTGATGATAAAAATCTTAAGAGGATTGTTTTTTTTTTTAGATTTTGAATATATAGTAATAAATAATATGAAAATTTTAGCCTTTAATATTAATTTTTTAAATACATTATTTTTTTATGAGACTAATTTTTTATATTAATTTTAAAATAGTTAATTATAAAATTAAAACATAATTGTATATAAAATTTAAAATGAAAAATATTAACCTTTAATTACTTAGGAAAAAGAAAAACACATTTACATACTTATATCATTTTTAAAGTAAATGATGATGATGGTTAACGTCCGTTGAGATCAAACATTGGTCTATTGGACTTAAAGAAACAAATTATTTATTTTGATTTAAGATTTTATTCATATGCTCAAAAAGCTTGGAGAGAAGCCTCCCGAGCTCACTATAATTT
>APFE030343766.1:95981-124014 GCA_000404065.3 Pinus taeda | reverse complement strand
TTTATAAACAACCACATGGAGTCTTTCTTCTTGCATAATTTGATCATTACAAGGATATTCATGATGTTTCTCAACACATCCAGCAGCTATTCACAAGTTTGAAAGGCCTACCTCAAACAATTTGATGAAGAAAAGGAGCTTGAGCAATTCTAACATGAGCTGGGGAAAACTAGCTAGACATGTCGCGCAGCCTGCCCAACATGTCGCGCACCTCCTAACATGTCGCGCCAGTTGGAAAATTACACTCTGTGAGCCTCTCTGACATGTCGCGCGCAGCCCAACATGTCGTGCAGCTAATTTGACATGTCGCGCACTTGTCCTGAGCCCGATTTTGCCTCAATTCTCTTGGAAGTGCGCCCAATCACTCTTGCAAGGGTTATGAATACACAATGAGAGTGCAAGGAGGGAGTTTGGGCCTTTATAAATTTTATTTGAAAAGATTTAATGCCCAAAACCCACTTTCTAATGTTTTCTCATGACACTTTTAAACTTTACATGCTGTTGTCTTTTTGGTTTCCTGTTGTCCTGAAATTGACTGATTTAGTGCTTTTGCTTGATTCTTTTTGCAGGTAGATCATCTGAGGGACCTTGGCGAGGGGACCAGGGTTGCATTTTGTTGACTGAAGACTTTTGAAATTTCATCACTTTTTTACAAATAAATGAAAAATGACCTTGGCTTTAAAAACAGAGTTTTTAAATCCAAGGTGAATATTAACTATACCAGATAAAAAATTTAGAAGAAACACCTTTACAATCATCCCTCTGGCTTACTGAACACTCATTGACTTTCAAACACATGACCTTGTAACATTTTTGACCAAAACCCTAGACCTAGGAAATTGACCTCAAAAGAAGACAAGACAAGCTTGAACGAGCTTTAATAACTGAAATGACTTAAACCAGCAATGCCAAGAGGGGTATAAACACATCAGCTCCTCCATCAGGGTTATGGCATGCCTAACGGGATGCAAAAATTGACACTGATGAGACACCTACCTATGAAAAATGCAAAGAGTTTTGATCGTTGATGGAGGGCTCAAGACCGACTCTAACAGAAATGTCGGAATTGCCGGAAAAGCCAGAACTACCAAGAAGTGCCAGAAAAGCTGGAACTGCCGGAAAAGCCAAAACTACCAGGAACTGCTGAAACAACTGGAGCATCTGTCTCCGAAGGAAGGCAGCATGGTGTATGAGATCATGGGCAACATAATAATTAGCATGATGATATGAGCATGGGCAACATAATGATGCATGATGATATGAGCATGGGCAGCATCATGATGAATGAGATCATGAGCATGGGGAACTTGATGATGAATAAGACCATGGAAGATGCAGCATGATGAGTAGCATGAAGATGAGAGCAACTCAATCATTAAGGTTCAACACATATGACAATACAACAAGGTGTCACACGGCAATGTGCAGCAAATAGACGAGATGCAACACTATGATAGGTGAACGCGTCACCTTAGAGAATCAGTTGAAGTAATATGTCTTCAACTGATCTCATGCCAATATCAAAAGTCAAAGTGATTGACTTCTATTGTAAATGTACTATCTCTCTCACTTTTTCTGTTGAACTTTGAAGAACATAAAAGAAGAATTGATCAAGGGTTTCCCCACATTGGGGTTTGTCCCTGGCTAGCGCCACATCTTGTGTCCTCTTGTCTTGGCTTGTCTTCTGCGAGTTATATTTATGTTATATCTATAGTTTACTTTATGCTGATGTGATTGCTAATGTGGAAAAGAAATTGAAATAAATTGCTCTAGCATAGAACATACCTAAAATTAACATGGTATCGGAGCTGAGGTGAAGACAATGCCCAAGCAAGAGTGAAAGAGCAATCACCAAAGACAATAGGGACAAGACAAAAGGACCAATGGGTTCCACATCTCTCTTCTAAGTTCACAAAGGGTGAAGTCTAAGTAGAATATATTATCAGAATGGAGTAGCGGAAGTTTCTGATGGCCCATCTAAAGATCACTTCATTGGGAAGTTCAGATCTAAGGGTGGAAGGAAAGACAGATGCCTTGGTTACAATAAGTTCAGCCATTATGCAAAGGAGTGTCTGAATGGCAGAGACATTTCTCTTGATGAAGATAATCAAATCATTTCAGGGTCAAGGGAATGACAGGTAATACAATTCATCAAGGAGAAATGGTTGACTCTTCAAAGAAAGCAAGGAACCCCATGCATTTCATCAGATAGATAATCGTGGGATTATACTTGGAGCCGATACCACCTATCCCGAAAAGGGTGCAGGGAATGTTACCCCTCAATTGAATGAGGGTAACTCGATTCATTTACAAAATCTCTTTTATGTACCTAATCATAAGAAGAACTTTGTGTCCATGTCAGCAATGGAAGTCAAAGGTTACAGGATGGCACTCATCGATGGAAAGGTATGTGCTTAAAAATAGACTTTTCAAAGATGTTTTAGAGTTTAGGGTTGTATCGAGTTGCAGGAAGTCCACTGGGAACCATGTCCATTGACATAGCACTGCAAGTCCGTGATTTAGATGGTGACAGGGATGCCTGAAGAGCATGAAGTTACATGTTTGAGATGTACTGATGGAAAATCTTATAAGCGGACCATTCCCCTCATGCCACAAGTCCACATGTTTGGAAAAAATCGAGGAGTTTGAGATTCATGATCATGAATCTCATGTATGTAGGTGGTAGAAAGCCCTCTATGGCTTGAAGCAAATCACCCCGGGCATAGTATGAGAGGATCAATAAATGTCTGATGAAGCTGAGATTCACTGGGAGTGAAATTGATCCAAACCATTACTCAAAGGTTGTGGCTGATAGACCTCTCATACTGGCACCTATGCTTAACAGGTGTAGACCCTCTCATTTGTAGGAGACAGAGGGAGTTGGATTATGAATGTGGAAAGATAAATTGCAAGCCTGTGACTACCTCGTGGATCTTAACTTTCAGAAGTTACATGGTAGCGATGTTGGACCAAATTTGGGAAATGCCTCTGAGTTTCATAAACTCATTCGTGTTGATGTTCTTGGTGAACCTCCGTCTGGACATATGTTTTGCAGTTAGTATGGTGAGCTCATATTTGGTTGAGCTTCACTGGATTGGTGCCTAGAATCTTCTGAGATATCTTCAGGGCACAATCTCTCGTGGATTGAGATACACTACTGGAATATTTCAAATGCTGAGTGCGTAGGTAGTGCGGAGGATCACTAGAGCACTTCTCAGTGCTGGTTCTCCTTGGGATCTACTTTGATATCCTGATTGAGCAGGAAGCAGAAGCCGGTGGCTTTGAGCACCATCGAGGCAGAGTATATTGCTGCTAGCATGGCTACCTGAGAGGCAGTCTGGTTATGAAAGCTCTTCAGTGAGCTGTTTGGATACCATTATGTAGCAGGATGATTAGTTCTCCTGTGAGGTGTGGATGATGTGTTCTCCATGACGATTATGTAGCAGGATGATTAGTTCTCCTGTGAGGTCTGGATGAAGTGTTCTCCATGACAATTATGTAGCAGGATGATTAGCTCTCCTTTGAGTCCTGGATGATGTGTTCTCCATGGCGATTGTGTAGCAGGATGATTAGTTCTCCTGTGAGGACAAGATTGACTAAGTTCTCCTGTTGAGGCATCCTACCCATGTAGTCTGGGACTCATGGGAAGTACCTCTCATCTGATCAATGAGCAGGGAAATGAGGATAGGGACCATAGTAGTACCGATGGACGCATCACTGTATCTATCGTACTCCCTATGCTAGGATGACCTTCATTGATCTGGGATCAATGATACTGGTCTGGGACCAGTTGTAAGAGTTGTACCTACTATAACGCTGACTTCGGGTCGGTTGAGACTGGTCTAGGACCAGTGGTACATACTCTGAGATTGACTTTGGGTCAGTGTAGGACTGGTTTGGGACTAGTGAGAGTGGTACATACTATGACATTGACTTCGGGTCGGTTGAGACTGGTCTGGGACCAGTGGTACACACTCTAAGACTGATGAGTACTGGTTTGGGACCAGTGGTAGGAGTTGTACCTACTATGACACTGACTTCGGGTCAGTTGAGGACTAGTCTGGGACCAATGGTACACACTCTGAGACTGACTTTGGGTCAATGGACAATGGTATGACACATTCTCGATCAATTCTTCTTCTTCATGATTCAGCAACTAACTTGAGTAGAGCAGAGCCAACATAGCAGAGCAGAGCATAGCCAATAGAGCTGAGCAAAGCATAGCAGAGCCATCAGAGTTGAGCAGAGCCAGCAGAGCTAAGTAGAGCTAGCAGAGTTGAGCAGAGTAGTGCAGGGCACTGATAGCAGAGATAGTACAATTGGACATATGGATCAACGGATGGAGTTCTCCCTAGTTGAGAGGGAGTGTTAAAATTGGCAACTAGGACCAAACTCCATGTGGGTCATATTATTTATGGTAGTTGATATTTTTATTGGATCCCTCTCATTGAGAGGTGTAGGATTGATCTAAATATTATCAGATTCCGATAAGTATTTATGAAGCTATGAATTTATTTATGTTATGGACAAATTGTTAAGTTGGTCAGCAACTTATGTAGGCTCAGAAGCCCAACAGTCATGTTTATTCAACCTCTACGTTTTAGTAGAAATAGAAGAGGACTTCAAGTCATTTCTACACACACTTGGATCTCTTCCTCTCTCTACTTGTCTTTGGGTTTTAGTAGGAGGAGAGATCCTAAGGAATAGCCAGAAACTGCCGGAAAAGCCGGAAAATCTGGAACTGCCAGAAAAGCCGGAAAATCCGGAACGGCCAAAACTGTCGGAAAAGCTAGAACTGTCGGAAAAGTCAGAAATGCTGGAAACGCCAGAAAATCTGGAAAAGTCGGAAAAGCCGAAAACATTGGAAATGCTGGAAAAGGCAGAAAAGCTGGAAAAGTTGGAAATGCCGGAACTGTCGGAACTACCGGAAAAGTCGGAATTGCCGGAAAATCTAGAACTACCGGGAACTGCCGAAACAACTGGAGCATCTGTCTTCGAAGGAAAGCAGCATGATGTATGAGATCATGGGCAACATCCTGAGCATCATGATGATATGAGCATGGGCAACATAATGATGCTTGATGATATGAGCATGGGCAGCATAATGATGAATGAGATCATGAGCATGGGCAACATAATGATGCATGATGATATGAGCATGGGCAACATAATGATGAATGAGATCATGAGCATGGGCAGCTTGATGATGAATAAGACCATGGAAGATGCAACATGGTGAGCAACATGAAAATGAGAGCAGCTCAGTCATTAAGGTTCAACACATGTGATAGTACAACAAGGTGTCACACGACAATGTGCAGTAAATAGACGAGATGCAGCACTATGATAGGTGAACGAGTCACCTTAGAGAATCAGTTGAAGCAATATGTCTTCAAGTGATCGCATGCCGATATCAAAAGTCAAAGCGATTGACTTCTATTGTAAATGTACTATCTCTCTCACTTTCTCTGCTGAACTTTGAAGAACATAAAAGAAGAATTGATCAAGGGTTTCCCCACATTGGGGATTGTCCCTGGCTAGCGCCACATCTTGTGTCCTCTTGTCTTGGCTTGTCTTCTGTGATTTATATTTATGTTCTATCTGCAATTTACTTTATGCTGATGTGATTGCTAATGTGGAAAATAAATTGAAATAAATTGCTCTAGCATAGAACATACCTAAAATTAACCTTATCCAATTATCTTTTCCTACTTAACAACCCTTGTAAAGCAAAAGAATTCAGACATTTAAAAGAAAATATAAACAAAGCACCTAAAGTCATAATCAGGATATATGTGGTTCATAGTAAGAATGAGATGAATCAATGTGCTCTAATTGAGGCAGAAAAATTGGTTATGTTAGTTGTTAGATCTTCGAGCTTGTAAACCAAATTTTTAAATGAAAATGAAATTTAACTTAGAAAAATTATCATAAAATACATTGTTGTACTACATAAAGGCCCCATTGGAGAGGATGAATGATTGCTAGGAGATTGTGCAAGGTACTTCGGGTCCTAGCAAACCAAAATTTACATTTCTTTCTAAAACACTATCGCAAAAGGTTTTTTCAGTGTTATAAAAGTCAAATTACCCCAAAAGACTAGTCTAACATCTCTAGTATTAATACGATCTCTGTCTATAACCTATCATATTTCTTGGCAAAGATACCCTTGCTTTGATAAGTCTGTAATCTAGGATAATGGATAACACTGGATAAAATAGTGAACACAAATAGGTTCATGATAACATGAAGTTACAAAACTCAATCAAATTATAGTCCATAATAATGAATTGATACCAAATCACATAAAGAATAACAAACAACTTGTCGCTCCAAGCTACGAGAGAGTTTCTTGTCTACCCCAACAAAATTTCATATAAAATAATTAGGCAAGTACAATGCTCATACACGAAAATAAAATTCCATGAGATATATATTAAAGTGTGAGAGAAATCTCTTATCAAAAGAAGCCTAGTAAAAAATAAAACTCTACAGGTGCATTTTTGTACCTTCTCTACTTCAAGCAAATAATTTTCAATTTTCTGCTTCACATTGTTCAAGCTACATTCTTTACAATATTTATGAGCTTGTACCATGCTACATGGGGGCAACAAATTAAAAGGAACAAAGAAAAAAAAGTGAATATACATGGAAATTTTGTTTTGCAACACTATAATTAGAAATTTGAACCCTAAACACTTTCAAGACCACGGTTGGCCATCCAAAGCCAATAAGGTAGTCTCTATTTCAAATCCCAATAGTGGTAATCAAAAGAGTCTTAATATAATAAGGAATGGAGAGACTAGAACTCTGGGCTCCTTCAAGAGCAATGCTTTTCTAAATCGTCTATCAACCTTCGTCACCACTTCCAATCTCCAAGAAAAGGATATATACATAGGTTGTTAGCTAGCCCAACAAGCTTACATTGGCATTACCCAATTATCCTTTCCTCCTTTGTAAAATGTAAGAATTCAAACATTTAAAAGAAAATATAAATGAAGTACCTGGAGTCATAATCAGCATATGTGGTTCATAGTAAGAATGAGATGAATCAATATCCTGAGGCTGACGCAAAAAAGTTGTTTATGTCAATTATTATAATTTTGAGCGTGTAAACCAAATTTTGTAACCAAAAAGAAATCTAATTTAGTAAAATTATCATAAAATACCTTGTTGTACTACATAAAGGCCCCATTGGAGAGGATGAACGATCATCATGAGATTGTGTAAGGTACTCCAACACCTAGCAAACCAAAATTTACATTTCTCTGTAAAACACTGTGGCCAAAGACATTTTAGAGTGTTATGAAAGTCAAATTACTCCAAAAGACAACTCTAACATCTCTAATATTAATAGGATCTTTATTTATAACCTATAATATTGCTTGCTAAAGCTACCCCTTGCTTTGATAAGTCTATAAGCTAGGATAGTAGATAACACTAGATATCATAATGAACACAAATAGGTTCCTGATAACATAAACTTATAAAATTTCGTAAAACTATAGTGCATAATAATAATTTGATACCAAATCACAACAAGAATAACGAACAAATTACTTGTCACTCCATGTTACGAGAGTGCTTCTTGTCTACCCCAACTAGCTTTCTTATAAAAACATTAGGTAAGTACAATGCTTATACACCAAAACACAAAGATGGAAAATAAAATTCCATGATATATATATATATATATATTATATATAAATATATATATATATATATATATATATTATATATTATATATAAATTTTAATTAAATATTAACTCCAAACCCTATCGGATAGGGTAAAAAAAGAAAAACAGGAAAAATAAGTTTTGTGATGGTGTTTTGCTCAATCAAAAGTAGTTTGGAGAATTAATAAAAAATGCATGCAAAGTCTTGAAGGGGTGTTTTTAGGGAACCTTGTTAATTTGCACAAATGGAAGACCCATCACTTCATTAGAAAAGACCCTTTTATCAAATGCACAATCCGTAATTAGACAATCAAATCCCGGTCAAATTTTTCAAATGAATTTTTCATGTCTTTGTTATAAAAGGTCATTCAAACAAATCAAATGCAAGGGCACGAGACCATTAATTAGCATGTAGGTACAAAGTTGACAAGTAACAATAGTAGCATTATGTCTCTTGCCATTAAACCAATGGATTCACAAAAAACTCTAAAGATGCTAGCCTCGTAATGACTACATCATCTACAACCTTCATATGCAGGAGTGAGTTGCTTCTAGTGTTGTGCATGGGTGGACTAGGTTTAGACTTGAATAGAAAGTGGACATGACAAGGCAAGGGTGATTTATTTTTAATATGTACAATGTATATCAATTTTCCTTTGTACAACAGGTCCTTAGATACATGTGTACCTCATTTACAACATTCCATATGCTATGTAGAAAGTTATCACCCTCATTTTCCACAAATCAACCTATAATTCAAGCAATAAAAACAAATAACATTAAGTTCCTCAATGTTTGATACATGGAAAAAAAATGAAACTCTAGATGTGAATTTTTGTACCTTCCTTGCTTCAAGCAAATAATTTTCAATTTCCTCCTTCACATTGTTCAATCCACATTTTTTTTAAAGTTATGAGCTTGTACCATGTTGCATGGGGCAACAAATTAAAAGGAACAAAGAAAAAAAGTGAATATACATGGAACCTCTATTTTGCAACACTATAAAAGTTAGAAATTTGAACCCTGAGCAATTTTAGGGCCACAATTGGCCATCCAAGACTGATCAAGTGGCCTATCTTTCAAATTCCAACAATGTTAATCAAAAGAGTCTTAATCTGATAAGAAATGGAGAGACTTAAACTCTTGGCTCCTTAAAGAGCAACAATTTTCTAAATCATGTGACAACCTTTGACACCACTTCCGATCTCTAGGAAAAGGATGTATACATGGGTTGCTAGCTAGCCCAACATGCCTTCATTGACATTACCCAATTATCCTTTCATGCTTAACAACCTTGTAAATTGCAAGAATCCAGACATTTAAAATGAAATTATAAACAAGGTACCTGAATTCATAATCAGGATATATGTGGTTCATGGTAAGAATGAGATGAATCAATGTCCTTTGACTGAGGCAAAAAAATTGGTTACATGAGTTGTTAGAACTTCGAGCTTGTAAAACAAGTTTTGTAACCAAAATGAAATTTAACTTAGAAACATTATCATAAAATACCTTGTTGTACTACATAAAGGCCCCATTGGAGAGGATGAACGATCATGAGATAGTGAAAGCAGGCCAAAATTTACATTTCTCGTAAAACACCATGGCCAAAGACTTTTTTTAGAGTGTTATAAAAGTCAAATTACTCCAAAAAAATAGTCTGACATCCGTAATATTAATAAGATCTTTGTCTATAACCTATCATATTGCTTGCTAAAGCTACCCTTGCTTTGATAAGTCAGTAACCTAGGATAATGGATAACACTGGATATCAAAATGGACAAAAATAGGTTCATGATAACATGAACTTATAAAATCCAATTAAATTATAATGCATAATAATGAATTGATACCAAATCACAATAAAATTAACAAACAACTTACTTATTGCTCCAAGCTACGAGAGAGCTTCTTGTCTACCCCAACAAGTTTTCCTATAAAACAATTAGGAATGTATAATACTCATACACCAAAACACTGTGATGGAAAATAAAATTCCATAAGATATATATTAAATTTTATGAAATTAAGAGAAAGAATTATTACAAGAAACCAAGAAAAGAGGGCCATCAATTACACAATCAAATTAAATATATTAATTAATAGATCAAAATTATTTAGCATTATAATGAAATATTAAAACATTATGATAAATCTATGATTACATATCATGTTGATAAAATTATACATAAAATTTCAAAAATATTAAATATTTTGTAATTGAGTGTTAAACCAAATAATGAAACATGGCCATCATACATTTATAATCACTATAAGTTATGATAAATTTGTGTATGTGTAGGTAATCTGATAGCCCAACAATACTATATACATATAACGAGTAACCTGAGTCTAGCACAACACTTTAACTTTTACTTATCAATAGAAATAATGGTGCTCAATTTCGTTTATCTCCTACCAATCTTTAATAAAATCCAGCAACGACGTAAAAGAATCTCTCAGTTCAGAGTTCTCACGCTTCCCTTTCGTGGGTTTTTCACTCTTTTCTTCATAGTTGCCCTTAATCTTTGCCAAGAACCTGCTTGGAGTGACTATGCATGCCGATTTTGGCAAGTAGAGACTCTATATCCACGCTATTTTCTATGGCATAGTAAAGGCCCACTATAGAAATTGTAGAGACGGACATATCGATCCCCAAGACGACCTTCCTATATTTGGAAAACAACTATTGGAGTCGACCACTTGTCACCATTGCATGGCCAAAAATACTAATGAAATTGGAATTTGAAGAAACTACTTCTATTGTGCATTGTATTTGGAGTGTTAATATTTAGTTGATAAAACCCTGTAACGAAGGGTTTTGAGACGGTGGTTAAAGCTCTGACAGTTGATAATCATCTAACGGATGATATCTCTTTGAATATATTCAAAGGTGGAAATTGTTTTAAATGAAAATATCAACCTTTTGACAAAGTATTTCAAAAGTAAAAAGGTTAGGAGCATGGAACCATCTCTCTTCCTATTATTGCAATTACTAGATGAAAATCATTTTTGATACTCAAAAACAATTTTTATAGTGTAAAAATGTAAGTATTTTTAGATTCATGAAATATATGAATATTTGTACTTATAAAATAATTCCTTAACCTTCCCAAACGAAGCAATCCCCTGCCAACATACCACAACATTAAATTCGCCCAATTGCTCCACCACCATGGATTCTTAGCACATCACGAACAACCTCTAGATAGAGAACAAAGTGAAGGTGGCCTTGAAGGAAACCAAAGTAATGCAATATGAGAGGACCACAGTGCTTCACCCTACCGGTGCTGGTGCCAGTGCCGTGTTTGGTTACCAAGGGAGATACGGCGTAAGATAAGCGTTAGGAGAGGCCTTGGTGAAGCAGCGGCTAGGAGAGCGTTAATTTTTTCAACTAGGGTCAAATTCCACATTGAACAGATTAGATTCCTAGATGATGCTTGCATTAAATTCCTCTTTTCGAGAGGACCAAAATCGACCTAAAGATCATCAAATTTGGTTAAGCGGAAGTTAATTTTGAATTATTTTATTCATACATACATTATGGAATGGGTTGGCCCTAACCACATGGGTAACTGCTTGGGTCAATATTAACCCCAAGTGAACTTTCAAGAAAGCCTATAAATAGAAGTGACCTCAAGTTCATTTCATCACATTGATCAAGTCATTTTTCTACTGTTCTCTTTTGTCTTGGTTCACATAGGTTCGACGGAACGAGTTCGCACAAGGATCTGAAATCACTAGCAAAAGGTTCGCTCTGAATTAGGGTTTTCTTAGTTCTGGATGCTGGCACATAACAGGTCATTTTATTCCTTGGACGCTAACATAGAGTGGACAAAACAATGTCCAAAGAGCCCTAGACGCTGGCAGATAGGCTTATGAGAGCGTCTAGGGGTTCGGAGTCAGATCAAGTTGCATTGGTCCCCTGATGCTCATGTTGGCTTAGGTTGGGCTAGCCTAGGTTTGACTTTTACTGCATATGAACAAAACCCTCAATCACTGTCCCTTTCAACAATGACCTGCAAGCAAGTCGTAGTCTCATCCGAAGTGACTATGGGAGGTTGTAGAACCAGGTTTCTGCGGCCTTGAGGCATATTGCGATGTGGCAATTCTGTATGTTACTCATGCTTCATCACTTATAACTAATTTGCATTACTTTGCCACATTATATGCATCACTGTGTTGTGAATACATGTAACTGCAATAAACTGCTATGCCATGATAGGTTACTTCGCATTCTTGAACTACTTCACACTTATATATTACTTCGCAGAATTACATTCATTACTTAAACATTCATAAAATTCAAAGTACTGAAATAAAGTGCAGGTAATAAGCAAATCAACACATAAACACACAAATTTTACCGTGGTCCATCCCAATGTGGGACTGCGTCCACAAGAAATGTTGCTTATAATATAGAATTTGTACAACAAACAATCCTTGACCTGCGCACTCAGCTGTAGGTCGTCTGCACACTCAGTTGTAGACTTAGGCCTTTGCACACTCAGATGCAGAGCCTTTCCTTCACCACAAAACCCAGTTACAAAGATTCAACCATTCAATACATGATATGATCCTAAGATGATCCTCTTCTTTATTATTGATCCCTATATATACCATTAATTTGAGGGATTACATCGCTACATTACCATGGATCCAATACCATGGTTTCCAAAATACAAGGGACTATGGTCTAAAATCATTCAAAATGATATGCTTTTGCAAAAGGGGAGGGGTTTTGACCCACTCCTAGGTCCATATACCACGTGATATATATATTGCGCAGTTTCCTTTTGGAGCTCCACTACTTAGTCCATTTTGCATTCCACTGCATTTTTTACTTCATACTCTGCTCTCGAAAATGAGGAGTCTTCAACAAAATTTAGGCCAAGTTGGGTTGTGCCCAATAGGCCTCCAACACTCACTTGTGACTCGTCCCGAGTCACTTAGCTATTGTGCCTCTAATTTTTTCTACAATGCTATTGCAGACCTTGTTGAATTTTTGGAGCTCTTCTGTCATTTATTTATCCTTGCTGAGTGCCTCCTCCAATAATGCTTCTGTTACATGATCTGCAACCTTCTGTAGTAATGGTGCCTCCTTCTATCGAAGCTCCTGAAGCTTCTCATCTACTGTCTGCGAGAGCTAAAGGGCCTCATCCTGCTAAGGTTAAGTTATTTCTATGAATGTCTACTCTTCCCTCTTCAGCTCTTCGATCCTCTTCTACAACATCTTTGATTCATTGATCTTTGCGAGCTTCTATGATATAGGCATTGTCTTCGCAGCTGCTCGACTCTCCTCTAACTACTGCTGCCTCTGCTACATTTCCTCCTGTAGTTTCTGAATATTTGTATCTTCCTGTAGTGAAGTCCAAATTTGGAAACTTTCGTCTAGTTGTTTGTTGTAGTCTGCCAATGCTGCGGAGATGCTAACAATGACTAAATTTAGGTTAGCCTCCCTCTGAATTCTTACTTTCGGTGGCGTAGTTGGCTGCAACTTCATTCGTAGCTCGCTAATATGCATCTCATATTTAAATTGCAGTCCGAAAATTTTATCCTTGTATTCCCTGACTGCAAGGCCGATCTTCGTGACCTTGTCTTTTGCAGATTCCTCCTCATAGACATCCCTGTCTGAAACTTCTCTACAATTGGCTTTGACCGCTTGTTTCAATTTCTGCTGTTGTAGCTCTGCATGCTCCTTTTCTTTGATTTCTTGGTCGAGTTGTTTCTTCAGCGCAACTTGTTCTTATTCTATTTGAATATTCAGCCTTGAAATGCATTGTTTGCGTTCCTTTAACTCATTTGCGATACCTTGGTGTAACTCATGTAACATCAGAAATAGCCAGCACAGCCATATTCATGTTGACATGATCCCAATTCTTCGCATGCTGCTTCGCCTCGACGAAGTCAAATTGCAAATCTCTGGCAGGTATTTGCATTATTCTCATCCCAAATGTCATTTCTATTGTCCTTTCTAGTCGAAGTCCTTGAGTTAGTTGCACTGGTTGAGTTAGTTGTGCTGGTTCTTTGAATTCTCGTGTCAATAATTTTAGCTCTGTTATACACTGTTTGACACTAGTGAGGAGTGCACTGTAGCAATCCTCTATCTTTCTCCATGACTGGGCAATGACTTCCTAAACTTTCTCGCCAATCTCATTTAGGTCCCCATCAGTAAGTACCATAGGCAGTGTGTCCTTAGATTTATATGCTTTGTGCTTCTTTTTGCTGATTGACGAAGCTCCACTGTGCATCTTCCTCTTCTTCGATGTAGATTTCTCTATTTCTGCCTTCTCTGTCTATTTAGTTATATCTTCACCTCCTTGAGGCTCCTCCTCATGACGTTCTTCATCATGGTGTTCTTCTTCGTGATGTTATTCTTCCTCTTCCTCTGATTCCTACTCTTTATCCTTTCCATTGGCTTCGCCATGGTGCAAAGTGTCTAGTTATTCTTCTTCTATGGCATTGTCCCTTGCTCCTTCTAGGGGAGTCATCCATTCCACAGGCCATTTCTATACTAATGCTCCCAGATCATCCTCTTTGACCATGTATGGCAATGCATGCCATTTTGTCTTTGTGTCTCTGCGCGCCTGTATTTGCAATTTATGGAAATTTGCCTTGAACCTCGCCATAGGGCTATCTTGTTTATACAAACTTGGCGAGAGGCGTGAATGCTGGTTTACGAGCATGTGTAGATCCATCTGGTATAATATAAAAATATTATATTTTCCTGTGTGCGCGATGGTTGAGTGGTATGCCATGATGAAGCATACTTTGCGGCCTCACATACATCTATAGGCACCAAAGGAGACTGTGTATGCTCCAACTCTTTCCATGCTAGCATCACAATGATCAAAATTAACCAAGTGTAATGAAAAGATATGCCTTTCTCCTCGACCTTGTTTAGGAATTCCTTGCATAAATACGCAACCCAATTATACTGGACTCCATTTGTGCATTGTGGGGCTAAAGACACCACCGACGCAGGAACTTCATTTGCGCGACACTTCCTCATAATTTTGTTGGCCAAAACATGTGCCATGAAGCAGACTGCTTGGTCGTTGATTGAGTTTATGTCATAGCCCCTTTTGCCTTTGACCAACCCATACTTCTTCTTCATATTTTCTACCAAGGTGTGATCCTGATCCTTCCCCACGAACTCCTCCACGGGATTCCACCCTTGGGATGGTAACTTTGTGATCCTCCGATCAACATTTGGTCTATGGGGATTTTATTTCCCATTCACAAGTGTCCATCATGTATTAACACCAACAATTTTCACACGCACACTGCATTCGCTGAACTTCTATCAAAGTGTGACACATTCAACATGTTGAGAAGTCTTGACTGTGCCAACCCATTTGCCCACCGTTGTGGCTCCAATTTGGTCACTCCATTGTCTGGGTAGTGAACTTATTGCAAGTATTGGTTTGGTGTGAATTGTAGGTACTTCATTCGGTCATTAAAATCATTATCTGTGAATTTCAGCTACAATTTTTTTCCTAAAATATCTCCTTCAAATGACACATCCTCTGATAATAGAGGTGTGAATGTCCCATACTTTGCATCTTTTACTAGTTTAGCGTTTGGCTTCCTTGACAGGATGTATGAGGGTAGAGGTGAGATGAACGATGTGCCACCTTCCTCTACCTATATTTCCCCCACTTCTTCTTCATTATCGACCTGCTCAGGTTTCACAGGTTTAGCAGGCTTCTTTTCCTACTTTTTCTTGGTTCTTTCTTCCTAGTTTGCTTCTGCTTTGGTGATTTCCGTGATTTCTGTAACGGAGGTGTTGCTATTGTGGGTGATACTACCATGGGCATTTCAACTGCTGGCATGGACGTATCTGTGGCTTCCATGACTCCAAACAATCCCTGCTCACAAAAATTCCACAAAATCTCCTCCCAAGATAGCTCAATTGACATACACAACGTAGTCTCTTGCAACTTCTTTGCACTATTAATCACTCAAGTTCTCAATTTAGCAAGGTTCTTAATCTGAGCAAGAGTCGGCTATTTATAATAATTCTGACCTTCGAACCTCATCATTAGATTTGATTTTGTCTTGATTTTGTTCAGATTTAGTCATTAAATGCATATCTATCCTTAAATTCTGCGAACCCGTAATCTTAAATGAAACTTTGTGCCATTATTTTCCCTTTTAACGTTCATATTTCTACTTTTCTGGGGAACTTCGACACGTTCCCTATTGTAGCACACCTTTGTCTTATGTCGTGGTTTCCTGCGAGCTTCGACGTATTCCTGATTGTAGGGAAGTACTTTCTTCGTTGAAGCTCTTTATGTAGCGTAGTTTATAGTTCAGTGCCCACTTTCAACTGTATGTGACGCTAAGACTTTCCTTCTTTCTTCTTTAGGGCGAAATTGTAGGGGCAGGGTTGTCCCTGTACAACTTCAACCTATTGCCATTTACTTTTCCATAAATTATTTCTCCATTTAACTTTTCTAACTTGACTGCACCTCCATCAGTAATATACTTAATAACATATGGGCCTAACAAATGTGTTTTGAATTTCCCCAGGAATTTCACAAAATTACTATCGTAGAGGAGAATAAGGTCTGCTATTTGGAACTTATTTTTCTTAATGTGCTTGTCATGACAAACCTTTTCTCTTGCTTTCTGTACATGTTGATGAAATCCTGCTATAAACCTGTCTTCTTCCAGAGCATGTAACTACGACATCCTTTCTTCCATTATGTCGAGGTCTGCCATATTTGTAAAAGTGGTAATTCTTAGGCTAGGGATAATGTATTCCATGGGTATCACAACTTCTTGCCCATAAACCAACCTAAAGGGTGTATGACCTGCCAACTTTTTGCATGTAGTCCTAAAATCCCATAATACTGATGGAATCCTAAGATCCCAATCATTCTTGTTTACATTGCATACCTTGGTCAATGCATTCTCCAAATTTTTTTTTAATGCTTCCATAGGTCCATCTGCCGAGGATGATAGGGAGTGATCTTTTGGTGGTAAACTCAAAATTATTCTGTTAATGCCTCAATGGTCATATTCAAGAAATGTGACCCTTAATCACTCATCAATATCTTTGGATACCCAAATATGGACAATATGTATTCAAAGATGAACTTCATAGTAGTTTTTGCACTGCAATCCTTCATTGGTTGTGCTTCGGCCCACCTTGTCAAATAATCAGTTGCAGTGATTATATATCTCACACCAGTCCTTTTTCCTGGTGGATTGATAGGTCCAACAAAATCAATAACCCATTTATCAAAAGCCTGCAATGTTACTTGTGGTACTAGTGGCATTTCATGTCTTCTTGAAGGTTTTCCCATTCTTTGGAAGACATCACAAGCTCGACATAATTCATTTGCATCTTTGTGTAGTGTAGATCACCATAATCCTGCTCTTAAAATTTTCTGCACATTGGCTTTTCCTGCATAATGTCCATCAGTTGTGCCACTATGAGCTTCTGTTAAAATTATTTATCTTTCGTGCTCAGGAACATACAAGTGCAATATTTCATCTGGTCCCATCTTATACAAATGTCCTGCTATTAGTGAAAAATATGATGCCTTAACCACCAATTCTTTCTTCTGCTGCATGGTGTATTCTGAAGGGGCCATCCCTGTGGTTATGAACTAAATAATATCATCGAATTGATCATTTGCAATCCTTAATAAAAATCATTGTGCATCAAGAAGATTATCCTCTATATTCATTGGTTCTTCTCCTGTTTCCAACCTTGATACATGATTAGGTCCAACATTTATTCTTCTTGGCTTAACAATAACTTCAAAGTCATACTCTTGAAACAATAATAGCCATCTATAAATATTTCCTCCTAAAATAGGCTTATTGGCCAAATACCTTAGTGCAGAGTGATATGTGAACATCTTGAAATGTGATCCCAACAAATAATGTCTAAAATTATATAAAGCATATACCATAGCTAGTCCTTTCCTTTTTGTAGTTGTATAGTTTTTCTCTGCTTTAGACATTTTCTTGCTTACAAAAGCTATAGGGTGATAGATTTCTCCTACAGCAGGTTGTGCCAATACCACTCCTAAAGCTATGCATGAAGCATCCACATGAACATGAAATTCCTTATTCCAATATGGGAATACTAGTTTAAGAGCAGTTACGATCTTTTCTTTTAGTGTGTCGAGGCTCTTTTGACATTCTTCATTCCATAGGAATGTTACATATTTCTTCAACAACTTTTCCATAGGTGCAGTGATATGTGCGTATCTTCGATAAATTTTATGTAATATCTTGTATGTCCTAGTGTGGTATGAAGCTATCTTATTGTCTTAACTAGAGGTAAATTCACAATAATAGAAATCTTCGCAGGATCCACCATCGATCCTTGCTTGCAAACAATATGTCCTTGTAATATACCAAAAGGTACACAAAATATGCACTTTTTGATATTCAAAGAAATTTGATACTGCCTGTATGTGCCAAGCATCAGTCTTAAGCTCGCAACATGTTTTTTCAATAACACAAATACTGTCCAATCATTGAAGTATACTTCTAAAAACTTGTGAATATGTTCTTTGAAAGATGCAACCACCACTCTTGAAAATATGGCAAGGGAATTCTTCAGTCAAAAGGCAGTGAATACTGATATGAACCCCATTCTGTAGTGAAGGTGGTCTTATGTCGATCTTTTGGTGCAATTCTAATATGATGGTATCCTGAAAATCTATCTGTAAATGAATAGGCATCCTAAGCTTGTACAATGTCCAATACTTCATCAGTGAAAGGAGTAGGGAATGGGTCATGTAGACATGCATCATTTAACTTCCTTAAATCAACACAAATCCTAATTTCTCATTGTGTTTTCTTTTCTTGTACCACCATAGGACTTACTCATTTTGATTCTTCCACATGTTCAATTATTCCAGTTGCTATCATTTTTTCAAGTTCTTTCTTCATTTTTTATTTGTACTTTGGATTCAGTCTATAAGGCCTTTGCTTAACTGGCTTCACATTAGGCTTTAGAGGAACCTTCATAACTCCTAAATCTCCTACTACGCCCTTCATATCTGAAAACTTAGTGGGAAATAACTCTTGGTATTCATGCAGAAGATCTGTCACCTTGTTAACTGTTTCTTCATCCCAATAATCTCCTATCGTTGCAAACTTCAGCTCCTATTCTGATCCTATATTCACCTTCTTTGTCTTCAATGACTTTGTTATATCAGGCATTTTTAACTTAGGTCCATTCACTTTGCGGTAGCCTTCATAGTATGCTATGTCAATATTTCGAGGGTCTTCATCTTCTTCTGCATTGATGTTGTAGCATTCTAGTACATTTTGTAGCTGCGCAACCCAATCAGGCTGCCAAATGAGTGGAATTTCATTATAAAAAATCTTCTTTTTAACTCTCTAAAGGGCTGAATATATACATGGACAATCATATTCAAAGCTAAATGTCAATATAATCCCATCAACCATCTCTGCCCAGTTCGCAATACCATGTCCAAGTTCTGTTTCCAAGTACCAGTTTTGAGGAAATGTCTCTAATGTGTGGATGAACCCATGCACCCATTCTTCTCATGGAATTTCCTTCCAAGTTATGCAAAGTTGGATGTGCTCTATAGGTTTAGTTTGACCATCATATTTATCTGCCAACTTTGTTTCTACCTGACCAAACCTTATCCATATAAAACTTCGAAATTCTTGCCAAGTTCCTATATTCTTCTTATGTGTACCCTGTCATCTAGCAGGAGTAGCTCTTAGGGCTATATCCAGAGCTAACAATCTTTGACACTCTAGTACCTGTTCTTCATATTCTTCAAGAAAAGTATTTATATCACTCAAACCAATATAAAAGGGTAAGTCACATACCTCAGCTGTCATATAAGGAACTATTTTGGTAACTCTTGCACATCACTTTGTAGACACTTCATGTAACATGTTTTTCCAATTTTCCAATTCTTCTTCTGAATCTAAATCACACGAACTGTCACGCTCCCAACTCAACTTGCATTTAGTAGGGTTAACACAGTCTTGTTGTTTTGCTATCATCTGATAAATGTTATCTATATCAATTTCACTGTATTCCTCCTTAACTGGTTCAATATACCTTGCTCCATATGATGGGTACAAGGGAATGATCACTCTCATATTGTTTCTTTCAAATATCATTTTCCTCTTCTTTAAGTTGATTATAGCCATGTTGGAAAGTCCCCAATATAGTCCAAGTAATGCAGGGTAGGGGTTACTGTCATCCACAATTTCTATCACTTCAAAATCAGTAGTAGTGCGCACCCCTTCAATGTCCAATGTAATTCTTGATAATCTTCCTAGAGGAACAATATTTTGTTGATTCACCATTCTTAGCTGAATAGGTGACCATTGCAACTTCAATTCACCCATTAACTCCCTTGTTTGTTTTGTCAGGACATTAGCTTTAGATCCCAAATCTAAATAACTTGGTCCATGTCATATTCTCCTATTTGTGCACTAAGCCTAATTTCCTTTCCAGTTCTCTTTTGTCTATATAAATTTTTAACTTTGTGCATCTCGCTCTGCGTTATTTCTTTAGATGTGCAGGAATTTATCAATTCTTGAAGTCCTTCTACAACTCTTTGATCTTGAAACAATTTCATACAAGTTTGAAGAAAACATTTTAAAGTATCTACCTTATATGATGCATCATATTCTTGTATTGTTAGAGCTTGAATTTGTGTCAAAGATGATATATTGCAACTATTCTTCTGATTCTGTTGAGCACTAGATGTCAAATTTCTTGTATCCATAAAGCTTCGCTTTGCTTCCATAAAGACTTATTTTTCTTTTTAAATATCAAACACAGGGGATTTTTCAATAGTCTTTCTAACCCATGTAGCTTCAGCTTCCTTCTTTCCATCTACTTTATCATTTTCAGTCGCACCTCGACTCCTTGTTACAATATTAACACGAGGTTCATCGGTCCTTGGTTCCACATCTGCATGTTCTGTGTCAGCTATTGATTTTTCTTTTCTTGCATTTTTTCCATAAGTACCAGATACTCCTCAATTACATAATCAAATGATTTGAAATACTTACATGTCATAGTAGGATTCTGACAATCTCTTATAAAGTGACATGCCTAGCCATAGTTGTAACAAATAATCTGTCCATGGCCTCGACTAGCTCCGCTACCTCAACCTCTTCCTTGATAGCCACCTTGACCACTGCGTTGTTCACTTCCTTCCCATCCATGTTTTTCAGCTTGCATTATATAGACATCAGTACTGCGCTCCATCATCAATTCATAAGCTCGACAATTGTTCTCATCATGCCCTATTGATTTGTAGAATTTGCAATATAAGTTCTTGGAGTCTAGACATACTTCTGCGATAGTTAGCAATCTTATGTGCAATGTTCACCTCTAGTTTTACATATCTTGCACGACAAGATGGATCCGACATTCAAAGGATTCAAAGCTCCACTAGCCATGTAATTATGAGGAGAGGACATTATTTCCTTAGAGTGACCTTCTGATTTTCACTTTGTACACCACACTTATTCGCGAACTTCCTTACTTTTCTTCATATCTTGTATCTGCAAAGTCAAATTTGCTAGCTGACTCTGAATCTGTTGCATGCCTACATTGGTATCGCCTATAGGTGAAGCTTCTAATTTCATTGCAAGTTTTAAAGCTTTGACTTGAGTTTCTATCTTTTGTTGTGATAGAGGAAATCTTATATGTGGGAGCAACACAGCTATAAACCATTCTTTATGTTGCTACAGAGTTATTTCGAAGCTCATGTGATCTAATAATATCTTGAATCTTTGATCAAATTCCTAATCAGACTTAGTAGGCTTTTGTTTGATTTCTTTTAATTTTTTTATACACTGCGACTCAGACTTCGACTTCTTAAATTCTTTTACGAATGTTGTTTTAATATCTGCAAATGATGTGATTTGATTGCTTTAATACTTCATGTACCATTCCAACGCTCTATTTCAGAATGTTGTGACAAGCTACACTTTCTTTATAGTTTCGTCATGGACCTGCTTCGTTGTCCATATTGCTTCGCTTAAAAACTAGAACTACTCTGGAACCTCTTATCCAGTCCCTTTAAAGATAGGCAGCTTAATATAATTGGGCATAGTTCTTCTTGGAGGAGGAGGGGGATTTGTAAGGGGAGGGGGTAGGGGGACGGGGAAAACCAAAAGCACCCTGATTACTACTTGATTCTGGATTCAACAAACTTTTAGGATGGAAAGGTGAATACTGCGGAGTTCCTTCAGGGTTCTAAAGGCGATCTTGTTCACTTTCAGACTCACTTAACATAGGGCTATAGTTAGCTTCTATAAAATTCTTCGGATCTTGGCCACAAGGTCTCTTCATAGTGTTTATTCTATATCTTTTTTCCACTTCGCGTTGTTCCGGTTTCTTCTTCAGATCTTCTCCCAAACATAAGTAACTTAATAATCTGCCTGCATTCGTAAAATTCTCTTTTCACACAAAATAATCTTAATCCAAAGTTTTAGAGATTTCAAGAACTTACCTCATGGTCCTTTAAAAAATTTCCGTTCTGCTTTGCTATAGGACACAATCGATTCTACCCCCAACTAAATAATAAATTCTCCCAAGATGCTGTCAGTCTAGAAGTCAACAAGTCTTGAGATCTTGTTGTCAGTGTTCTTGAGTCGTTGTATTAGTTTAGGAGTCCACTCCTTAGGTTCGTCTCCCTTAAAACAATATTTTCTCTTAGTCAACCTTAATATCCACTCGTATAGTTCCACATGGAACAAGCCGAAGAAGATTTCGTATTGATCTTCGAAAAGACACTTCTCCAACCACCTCCTAGTTGAAAAATGATGGTTTCTACTCTCTTTTTTTTTTCTGCAAATTCTTGTTCCTTTTGTTTTACCCAATCTTGAATTTCTTTCTTCGACGGATGCCACATAGACATCCCTCAAACAGATCTTGGTCCCGACAACGAAACCATTTGTTGGATTAGGTTGGGATGATCTAGGTTTGAATTTTACTGTGCACCAACAAAACACTCAATCACTGGCCCTTTTGGCAACGATATGCAAGCAAGTCGCAATCTTGCCCGAAGTGACTATGGGAGGTTGTAGAACCAGGTTTCTGTAGCCTTGAGGGATACTACGATGGAACGATTCTATATTTTCTTATGCTTTATCACTTATAACTACTTCGCATTACTTTGCCACATTGTAAGAATTAATGTGCTATAAAAATAGGTGTTATGCTCTTAATGTCCGAGATATTCCACAATACTAGAAATGCGAAGAAATATAGCTCAAAACACAAAATAAAATGAAAAAAATAACAAGTATTTTATTATTTAGAAATAAATTCAATGTTCACTTGCCTCTTGGAGGGCAACCTCCAATAGAGTTAGCTTGATTACAATAAGACTCGATGATCTTTCCTTTACTAACTAAGAGTATTTATAGTAAATGACATCCAAAACCTAATTGTTAGTGGTCCCTTGCAGAACACGGGTTAGCCACTTTATTTATTAACTATGATCCGTTTACAACTAACTGTGGTCCCTTTCTCTAATGCGAGTCAACCACTTACAATTATTAATGCAAACTTTATTTACTCTCTAACTAACTATGAATATGACTTGGCCCATTGACCTTATTACATAAATAAAGGGGTTAATGTTGGACCCTAACATGCCCTCCCCCATTAAAAGAAACCTTGTCCTCAAGGCTGACGCTGCAGAAACTGCTGAAGAATAGTGGTTGGTTCCTAGGCCGCATCTTCTTGAGAGGTGTCTTTCCACTTAACGAGGACTTCCTTGATCATGCGACCGCGGAGATGTCTTTCACGGGTATCAAGATCCTATTATGGTTGGAGCCAGAGTGAGCCTTCCTCATCCAATTTGGGTAGACTGGTTTGAATTATGTATTTGTTCCCCATCTCTTTCTTGAGGCATGATACATGGAAGACTAGATGGATTTTTGAAGTTGGTCGCAAGGCTAGTTTTTAGGCGACTGATCCAATGCGCTGAAGTATCTGATAAGGTCCATAGAATTTTGGTGCTAGTTTCTGGTAGCCCTTTTCTTTGAGAGATGTTTGCTTATATGGTTGCATTCACAGGAATACCTGACCCCCTTCTTGATATGTGTGCTCAGAATGATGTTGGCATGCCTGTTGCTTCATTCGATTATTTGCTTGATGTAGATTATCTTTGAGATGAGCTATCATGGCGGCACGGTTCTGTAGGAGTTGATCAAATGTTTGCACCTTAGAACATACATGGATATAAGAAATAGGTGAAGATGGGAGTTGGCCATATAATGCCTCGTATGGAGTCATCTTGGTGGCTTCATGATAGTTAGTATTATAGCACCATTCAGCTAAAGGTAGCCACTGTACCCATTGATGTTGCTTTTATGAAGTTAATCACCTTAGATATGTCTCCAAACATTTGTTGACTACTTCTGTTTGACCATCGGTTTGGGGATGATAGGCGATACTTAATTGGAGTTGCGCGCATTGTAGCTTGAAAAGTTCTTGCCAAAATTTGCTATTGAAAGTGGGGTTGCGATCAGACACAATGGAAGTTGGCATGCCATGCAATTTGAAGATCTGGTCCATGAAATATTGAGCCACCAAAGTGGGGGTAAATGGGTGGGGTAGAGTGCAAAATGAGCATATTTAGAAAGTTTGTCCACAACCAGCATGATGACAAATTTGTTGCCTGACTTTGGGAGACCAGTGATAAAATCCATGGAAACATTCATCCAGATAGAGGCAGGGAGTGGTAATGGCTGTAAGGTTCCTGGTAACTTGACTAATTCTCCTTTGTTGTGTTGACACACAACACATTCAACTACAAAAGTAAGAGTGTCATTTTTCATGCCAGTTCAAAAGAAAGAATGAGGAGTGTGAGCATAAGTCTTCTGAAAGCCTGAATGCCCTGCAGTTGGAGATGAGTGCAACTCTTCCAAAATGCAAGCTTTGAGAGTGGATTCCAGCGATATAACTACTCGATCCTTGTAGCGAAGAATATCATCCTTCCAAGAGTAGTTAGATGAGGAATTAGGATCTTCTCTCAAGTTATTAATAAGTTGGGAGAAGAGGGGTGTGAGAACCATTTCTTGCGGGCATGTTCAATCCAATCTGGTATGGTCAGAGAGATTGATAGTAGGGTGTTTTCATCCTTAAATTGGCATGATAAGGCATCAACTACTACATTGTCATGCTCTTTCTTGTAAATTACCTCATAATCATATCCCAACATTTTGGCCAACCATTTATTTTGCCGTGGCGATGATAGACGTTGCTCCAAAAAATATTTTAGGCTTTGATGGTCCGTGGATTTGGAAACGTCGCCCCAATAGGTATGGTCTCCAAGTGTCTACTACATGTAATATGACCATCATTTCTTTCTCATAGGTAGATTGACCCAAATGTTTTCCACTTAGTTGTTGGCCGGTGAAGGCCAATGGTTGACCTTCCTATAGTAATATAGCACCAATACTAGTACCAGAAGCATCACATTCATTCACAAAAGGTTTGGTTAAGTTTGGTAGGGACAATACGGGAGTGGAGCACATGGCTTGTTTGAGAGCCACGAATGCTTACTGAGTTGCATCAGTGATGAGGTGCTCAGAATTATGCTCAAAAATCAAAGTGTGAGAATATTCTCAAACTCAACTTCAGATTGAAGAGCTCGTCATTCTAAATCGAACAGTGTGAATGACACTTGAATCCGAGTTCATATGCAAAAGTTAGAGCAAGTCAAAGTTCAAGATTGAATTGCCTACGTGGCAAGATTAGGATGATCTGGCAAGTCTTCAGCGAATAAGGAGGCACCAAGTGGCAGCCCACCATTGGCCCTCGTAAATTGCAGATCGTAGTGGTAGGCGGAAAAGGTGTTTCAAATCAGCCCCCAACAATTTCAGGTTGCGATGCAATCTAATCGCAATCGTATATCGTAGATGGTGAAGGGGAGAATATAACATTTATCAACAAGGTTTGCGATGCGATGCGATCTCATATTGCAATTGCGGCGAATAGGTAATCAACCCGACAAAATTAAGTTCCGTAAGCGATAGACCTTGGACGTGATAATGTTATAAGCCATAGTTTAATACTCCGACGGGTCCGCGATATTGGAATCACAACATTTCGTGGGGTAAACAAGACATTCTGCCTCGTTGACCTCACCGATTGCGATTTGCGATATGACTGAAAGAATATGGCCCATGGTGCGGAGAAATTATTGCTTGGTTAATGGATTTTGGGGCTAAATTGGAGTTTTTTGCCAGTTGTGGAGTGTTTTGTGGAACGAATTGAGGGAGAACTAGGAGAGTCATAACTCCTTCAGTTCTTACCCAAATTTTATGTAAAAATAGTCAATTCTAGCAGTTTTGGGTATTCTGAACTCATTGAGATAGGTTTCAGAGGCATCTAAGCATTTCAAACACACTTTTGATGTAATTTGAGTATAATAGAGAGGCCCAAGCCATTAGAAGTTGGACCAAGGAGACGTAGCCCAAGAGGGGTGAACTCCTTTATCATGTGCTTGTTGTGTGTTGTATATTGATGTTCATTGCTGTTATATTGCTATTGTTCAACATATGTTTTTATGTTAAATTATTTATAACATTTACATAATAAACTCTCATGGGAATCTGTTAATTGCAATTTTTTTTTGAATCCTTAAGCACTTGAAAAAGCAAATGATAAGCATCTTGGGTTTTATTCTGAATGAGGAATTATTACAACATTACTAATATGCTCCATTTCAGATCAAGTTCATATCAGAGCACTAGTTTTGCTTACTAGATTTTCTTTGTGAAATAAGGATTTAATTGTTTGCAAATTTATGTCATGCTCACAAGGTTGAAGCTTAATAGAGGTGAAGGAAAGCTGGTTGAAAGCCCTGAAATTGGGTCAAAGGGAAGAAAAGCAAGGTTGCCAAAGTATTATACACCAGTTTAGTCTTAAGTTGCAGAAGTTGTAGTTGAGATTCCAACATCAGTACAACCTCAAGTTGTAGTTGATCCTTCAAAGACCATGTCTCATGGAGGAGAACCTATCATGACAGAAGATGATAAGACCTTCAGAAAGGATTTCTTTGATATGACAGAGATGGTTAAGGTCCTCTATGAAGAGAGGAACAACATACTACAAGGAGAAATTTTCAAGCCTCCCAATGGAGAAGGCACTTCAGGAGGAGGTAATGGAAAAGAAGATAAAGGAAAATGAAATAATGGGAATGGAGACAAGTCTCCACCATCTCCACAATCTTCTTCATCTTCTTCTTCAAAAGCATCTTCACACTGTTCCACCTATACCACCATTACTCATTGATCCAGTTGGATGTTGGTGGCCACCCACCTAGCCCATTTGGACCCCCACAACTGTCTCTTTCAATCTTTTCAGTTTCCTAAATTGTAGCACAGTTTACTATTTTTAGCAGTTTTCGGGACCTGAACTTCCGGAGCCGTTTTGAGGCCCTAAACGACGTTTTTTGGGAAATATAGGGGCAACATGGGTCCATGGATTGATGTTGCCCCTCCCAAAGTGGTAGTGCTCGGATAGATCTTTCTAACGAGCTATCATACGCGTCAAACGGAGATTGTATGCCAAAGTTACGACCCCGGGAAATTGATGTACCAATTTACCCAAATGGGGCCCATAATTTGACGTTTCATATTCTAGGGTTAGGTTTTGGGATGTGAAGGGTTTTACATTGTTTCTCAACAATAAATAGGCCTTCGAGCCTCATTGTAACACAGTTTAGAGGCATGTAGCCGCCACATCTCTCCTCAGAGATAAGCTACCATCGCCCTAGCTAATTTATTTCCATTTCTGTTTGTAAGCATATTTCAGTATTTTACAGTAATGAAATGAAGTATTATTTCTGTTGCATCTCAGTATTTATGGTTATC
This sequence comes from Pinus taeda, assembly GCA_000404065.3. Classification (NCBI taxonomy): domain Eukaryota; kingdom Viridiplantae; phylum Streptophyta; class Pinopsida; order Pinales; family Pinaceae; genus Pinus; species Pinus taeda. The sequence goes on along the minus strand of APFE030343766.1, from coordinate 96,468 downwards.
TCTGTAATTTGTTGCGTTCCTGTTTAAATCCGGCTCAATGGTATCAGAGCGGTCTGCTTTTTCTCTGTTTTTCTTTGCATGTCCCCAATGAGGTCGGGATATAAGGAGTTAGGGCTTGAATTGGTCGAACCTTTACAAGACCAACCTCGCAAATCCCGACGGCCTCCCATGGTGGATGAAAAGAAAGATGAGGGGGCAGGAGATCCTATCAAAATCTTGCTTGAAGAAGTTCTCGAGCGAAAAAGGAACGCGATGATGGATAACTTTGTGCAGATCCTTCAGCGGCTACCCAGAGGTGACACATCGACTTCCAACAACTACTATGGAAATGCCACACTGTTTAAGGTACAAGTTAATTTTGAAATCCCCATCTTCGAGGGTCAAATAGATGCAGATGCCATAGATAAATGGTTAAATATGCTAGAAGGATATTTTTCTGTTCATGAATTTTCGAGTCGGGAAAAGATTGTTTTCGCTCTTCTCAAAG
>APFE030343766.1:69978-87773 GCA_000404065.3 Pinus taeda | reverse complement strand
AAAACACCATACATTCACTCCTTAAGGAAGGAGAATACTCCACAAGCCATATGCTTGTTCATACAAGAATACTTCTCTTCATATCTCTCCATGTGGAGTCTCTAGCCTCTATATAGGCCTCATACATACAATACCATGCATCATTACCATTGTTTCCTCATACCATCAACTAATACCATGGGCCCCTTACATTATTATTAACTACTTGTGGTCCCTTACATGACATGGGTTAACCACCTTATTTATTACTATGGCCCATCCCATTATTACATTATTAACTTGGGTACCTCCCTCGGTACCCCATATTACCCCCCTAGGTATATAACAATTCTCCATATTCATCCAATCCTTAAGTTGTGAGTAATTGGTGGTCTAAAGCCTTGTAGTCTGGGGGTGTTCACACATGTCTGGAGTTAAGCGTAGTAGAAGTGGTTATCTGGATTGAACAAGCATCATTCCTTCTATTCATCCATTTCCAACGTTATATTGAGTTTGTAATGTTCCCGAGCATCTCTGAGATACAACCTAGGAGAGTTTCTTGGGGTGATCACATTAATTGGCGCCGTTACCGGGGAGACGAAAATGAAGCTCAGCTTCCCTGGGAGAACGACATAGTTCCAACTTTGATGATAGATAAAGTTTGGACACATTTCTGGTTGTAATCATCTATCTGGTGACTCTACTAGAGGACCAACCTGGTGGCAACTCCACGTTATAGTTCTGGCTCAGTTCGTGAGGCATACCCGGAGAAATCCTCAAAAATCACCAGCTGACCCAGTGCCTGACCCTGAGAAGATTGTTAAGCAGAAGAAAACATCAGAGAAAGGAGCATCAGGATCAGGTAAGCCTAAGAAATATTACGTGTCTCTGCAGGAGAAGATTATAGTTGAGAATGTGCATTTTGAAGATCTAGAGCCTAACGTTGTTTGTGAAGAAATACCCTTAGAGATTCATAAAGCTCCTTGTTCTTTTAGTTCCCCTTTGGATCTCAGTCCAAAGAAATTCTCCAATACAGTCCATCATATTCCCTTGTCTCTGTCATCCATTTCATTGTTCCCCACCATTCAATCTTCCAGTATCCTTCCACCTACCCCAGTCATGGCAGGCCAGCAAGCACCTACTAAGATGGAAAGAATCATAGCTGCTAGATATGGACCCTTGGTCTTGCCCGTACCTTTGAATGCCATGCCTGCAGGAGAGTATAAGAAATGCATGCCTAAGTTCACTGGTACAGAAGGAGTAATAGCTAAAGAGCACCTTGAGTCTTTTTATAGTTATGCTGATAACCTAGATATCAGTGAAGATGATGTGTGGATGAGGGTTTTTGTCCAGAGTCTTGATGGAGAGGCTAGAAAATGGTTCAGAGAATTAAACCCTAGGTCTATAGCAGACATTGAGGCCTTAGATGATGTGTTCCTAAAGCATTGGGGGGATAAGGAAGATTTGCTATACTATCATAGTGAATTTGGGAACTTGTAGAGGGAGAATGGTGAGCTATTGTTTGATTTCAACAAGAGATTCAACCATATGTACAACAAAATACCATATGAAGTGAAACCTAACCCTACTTCTGCTATGCTTACTTATGCCAATGCCTTCGATTCTCGTTTCTATTTGCTACTCAGGGAAAGAAGATGTGCTTCTTTGGTTGATATGCAAGATGCATCCCTGGAAGTAGAATCAAACATCATGGCTGCAGAAAGGCTCGAAGGTAATGCTGATAGGAGAAGACAGAGGGGCGAGCTCTCATCATCCTCAAATCTTAAGATTGATAAAATGACAAGGATGATAGAGTCATTAGCTTCTGAAGTTTCCAAATTAAGGGTTGAGCAGCAAGCTCCAAGTACCTTTTCTCTTCCAAATCCAAAACCATATAGAGGAGCAAAGGAGTAGTTGCAGATTTTGAAAAGAAACAAAGATGCAAACAAAGACCAGAGGGTGAAGACTCTTTTTCAGAATATAGTCATGAAAGAATAACAGTTTGAAGAAGAGGATGAGGTCCATGGTATGGAAGATAAGGGCAGTGCCCCTTTCTTAACCCGAGCCGCCTATGAGAAGTCATTATCCAGAGGCACTGCTCGTGAGTTTGTTGTCTCTGCAGAACAACAAGCTTATCAGCATAAGCAACGAGCAGCAGGTCCTACCATCCTCAAAAAGTCTGAACCGAAAGCTGGCCCATATTCTAATGGCTATGCAAATCTGCAAATTGACCAACCTGCTGTTATCCCCAACCCAGTGATAAAAAAAGGTGAAGTCAGTTGCCCATCATCTATTACTTCTCTATCTGTTCAAGTGACAATCCCTCATAGTTGCCTCCTAGGTACTGAGGCAGGCCATAACTCGATACCCAAGGTTGATACTGATAATCTTAGTCCTGATATTCTGATGCCTATCTAGTCAACCTCCACACAGCTTGAAGGGGTGGTTTGCCAGATCACAGAGGAAGAAGGTGCACAATTTTGGGACACCTCCTTGGATGGGGCTTGTTCTAAGGAATATGCAGGTGCAGATGAAGTCTTTCTGTCCCCCACACAAGAATACATTGGTTCACCATTCATATTAATTGTGCAGGCCACAAATGACACAAACAAGTACACAACAACCATTGTTATTCAACAAGTGTACAAAGACTCCCATGAAGAATATCCAAGGATGAGAGCATACAGGGAGGGGATGAAGTATAAACCATCTCTACCTGATAAGGTAAAATGCCCCAAAATTTTTGAGGTAGATGATCAAGTAAATCCAATTTTGCAAATCTTTGATGAACCGGCTGATAGGCATGTTGACGAGGAGAAGGGGAAACAATTTTGGTGGCCTAGTAAATGGGCAATTTTTGAAGATTTAGGTTTTCAAGCCTTGATGTTGTAAATGTGTTCTTTTAGTGTAGATTTAATTAGACTCCCTGCCCAATGGAACACTAGGAATTTTTGCTAATTTGTTTTTCATAGGAAAGGCAATGGTCTATGGTTCTTGGAGGATCTCATCCCCAGAAGGAGCCAGTGTTAGCTCTGCTACATGTTGCTGATTTTTGAGGAGCTGAAGTAAGCTCAGTCCTTGGTTCTACTCAAATATGGCCTACACAAGATATCCTCTCCCTTCTCCATTCCTCGCCCATTACCCTCTTTATCTCCTTTGCTTCTGTTTAAATCATATAAAACGATTTTCTTAGGCCAGGGGCGCTTAAACCCCATAAGATTGCTTCCACACGACCCCGCGCTTCCGTAACCCATCGTCGTCCTTTGATCGCAGCCGTTGATTGTCTCGATCCAACGGTTCCCCACCGCAAGTAACCTGCCTATCTCTTTCCCGCCGTCCGATCACCTCCGCCACGATCGGACGACAATCATTCCTCCCGCGCCTCCAAACCGCCGGCAAGATAACTCGTGATCAAAGTGGTTATCACTTGTCCCTACCACCACGCGTCATGCGTTGAATCGTATCGCTCGCCCTTGTATGATTACCACCTTATGCCCTGAGGCAGTGCGATAAATACCGCTCGCCGCCAAAATCGTCCTCCTCGCTCATTAACCCTCGTGCAGATGTGACGCCCGATGACCGTTGGATCTGCCTACCCGAGATCCAACGGCTCATGATTATCTACTCCCACTTCCTCCCGGTACTCCTTGCCAAGCACTGTCCTCCGTCCATCCGCGCGATCCAATGGCCGATCTACTTCCTCCAGCTGTCCCGACTATCCACGTCCATAACCATTCCATACTCCCAAAAGGATGAAGGCAGCCAGCATCGAGTACTCGAAATAGTAGATCCTCAACCACCACATTCAAGAGATAGGATGGCCGAGAAAGAAAGGACCAGCCTTGAGCAGATAAACATGTTCAGTAGTAAGGAATTTTATTCTTTATGACACTCCACCTGCTCGAGAAGTACAATAGAGCACCAGAGAACATCAAATTCATTTATTAAAGCAAGTAGATTGCACCAGAAACTCCATCAGACAGTTAAAGCAGTTGGTGGTTAATTATGACCCCTCCACGCCTAGAATAGTAGAACATTTTTGTATAGAAACTCTATACATACCTAGAAACTAGATGTAATCAGGGTTGATGGTTGTTTTGATGTAAGGTTCAACTTCTGGAGACTGTAACTACTTTGATACTTGCAGTGTCTCATCTTCATTTTCAGCTAATACAAGCTTCTTTTGCTGTTAATTTCTCACTTTCCATTTATATTATGTTCCAGGCTATGCTCGTTATGCAATTTTCATGAACTCTTGATATTTAACATTAGAGGAGCAGTCATCCTACCTATGTGTTAAAATCTTGTATGTCTTAGTGAATGTGTTATTCAGGTTTCTATTTACTTAGTGTCAGAGAGCTGTCATCCTGTTTGTGCATTAGGAAATAGATTTGCAGACCTCTTTACTGGTTGCAGCTAGCCATCACATGCTCTTGTGCATCGCCTAGTGTGGTCAGTATTCTCCATATTCACCCAATCCTTAAACTATGAGTAATTGGTGGTCTAAAGCCTTGTAGTCTGAGGGTGTTCACGCATGTGTGGAGTTAAGTGTAGTAGAAGTGGTTATCTGGCTTGAACAAGCATCATTCCTTCTATTCATCCATTTCCAACATTATGTTGAGTTTGTAATGATCCCGAGCATCTCCGAGATACAACCTAGGAGAGTTTCTTGGGGTGATAACATTAATTGACACCGTTGCCGTGGAGAGGAGATTGAAGCTCAGCTTCCCTGGGAGAACGACACAGTTCCAGCTTTGATGATAGACAAAGTCTGGACATATTTCTGGTTGTAATCATCTATCTGGCGACTCTACTGGAGGACCAACTTGGTGGCGACTCCACGTTACAGTTCTTGCTCATTTCGTGACGCATACCCGGAGGAATCCTTAGAAATAACCAGCTGACCCAGTGCCTGACCCTGAGAAGATTGTTAAGTAGAAGAAAACATAAGAGGAAGGAGCACCAAGATTAGGTAAGCCTAAGAAATCTTACGTGTCTCTGCAGGAGAAGATTATAGTTGAGAATGTGCATTTTGAAGATCTAGAGCCTAATGTTGTTTGTGAAGAAATACCCTGAGAGATTCATAAATCTCCTTGCTCTTTTAGTTCCCCTTTGGATCTCAATCCAAAGAAAGTCTCCCATACAGTCCATCATATTCCCTTCTCTCTGTCATCCATTTCATTGTTCTCCACCATTCAATCTTCCCGTATCCTTCCACCTACCCCGGTCATGGCAGGCCAGCAAGCACCTACTAAGATGGAAAGAATCATAGCTGCTAGATATGGACCCTTGGTCTTGCCCGTCCCTTTGAATGCCATGCCTGCAAGAGAGTATCAGAAATACATGCCTAAGTTCACTGGTACAGAAGGAGTAACAACTGAAGAGCACCTTGAGTCTTTTTATAGTTATGCTGATAACCTAGATATCAGTGAAGATGATGTGTGGATGAGGGTTTTTGTCCAGAGTCTTGATGCAGAGGCTAGAAAATGGTTCAGAGATTAACCCCTAGGTCTATAGCAGACATTGAGGCCTTAGATGATGTGTTCCTAAAGCATTGGGGGGATAAGGAAGATTTGATATACTATCATACTGAATTTGGGAACTTGCAGAGGGAGAATGGTGAGCTGTTGTCTGATTTCAACAAGAGATTCAACCATATGTACAACAAAATACCATATGAAGTGAAACCTAACCCTACTTCTGCTATGCTTACTTATGCCAATGCCTTCGATTCTCGTTTCTGTTTGCTACTCAGGGAAAGAAGATGTGCTTCTTTGGCTGATATGCAAGATGTAGCCCTGGAAGTAGAATCAAACATCATGGCTGCAGAAAAGCTCGAAGGTAATGCTGATAGGAGAAGACAGAGGGGCGAGCTCTCATCATCCTCAAATCTTAAGATTGATAAAATGACAAGGATGATAGAGTCGTTAGCTTCTGAAGTTTCCAAATTAAGGGTTGAGCAGCAAGCTCCAAGTACCTTCGCTCTTCCAAATCCAAAACCATATAGAGGAGCAAAGGTGCAGTTGCAGATTTTGAAAAGAAACAAAGATGCAAACAAAGACCAGAGGGTGAAGACTCTTTTTCAGAATATAGTCAAGGAAGAGTAGCAGTTTGAAGAAGAGGATGAGGTCCATGGTATGGAAGATAAGGGCAGTGCCCCTTTCTTAACCCGAGCTGCCTATGAGAAGTCATTATCTAGAGGCACTGCTCGTGAGTTTGTTGTCTCTGCAGAACAACAAACTTATCAACATAAGCAACCAGCAGCAGGTCCTACCATCCTCGAAAAGTCTGAGCCCAAAGCTGGCCCATATTCTAATGGCTATGCAAATCTGCAAATTGACCAACCTGCTGTTATCCCCAGCCTAGTGATAAAAAAAGGTGAAGTCAGTTGCCCATCATCTATTACTTCTCTATCTGTTCAAGTGACAATCCCTCATAGTTGCCTCCTAGGTACTGAGGTAGGCCATAACTCGATACCCAAGGCTGATACTGATAATCTCAGTCCTGATATTCTGATGCCTATCTAGTCAACCTCCACACAGCTTGAAGGGGCGGTTTGCCATATCACAGAGAAAGAAGGTGCACAATTTTGGGACACCTCCTTGGATGGGGCTTGTTCTGAGGAAGATGCAGGTGCAGATGAAGTCTTTCTGTCCCCCACACAAGAATACATTGGTTCACCATTCATATGAATTGTGCAGGCCACAAATGACACAGACAAGTACACAACAACCATTGTTATTCAGCAAGTGCACAAAGGCTCCCATGAAGAATATCCAAGGATGAGAGCATAGAGGGAGGGGATGAAGTATAAACCATCTCTACCTAATAAGGTAAAATGCCCCAAACTTTTTGAGGTAGATGATCAAATAAATCCAATTTTGCAAATCTTTGATGAACCGGCTGATAGGCATGTTGACGAGGAGAAGGGGAAACAATTTTGGTGGCCCAGTAAATGGGCAATTTTTGAAGATTTAGGTTTTCAAGCCTTGATGTTGTAAATGTGTTCTTTTAGTGTAGACTTAATTAGACTCCATGCCCAATGGAACACTAGGAATTTTTGCTAATTTGTTTTTCATAGGAAAGGAAATGGTCTACGGTTCTTGAGACCTCACAGGGAGGATCTCATCCCTAGAAGGAGCCGGTGTTAGCTCTGCTACATATTGCTGATTTTTGAGGAGTTGAAGTAAGCTCGGTCCTTTGTTCTACTCAAATATGGCCTACATTAGATATCCTCTCCCTTCTCCATTCCTCGCCCATTACCCTCTATATCTCCTTTGCTTCTGTTTAAAATCACATAAAATGATTTTCTTAGGCCACGGGCGCTTAAATCCCATAACACCGCTTCCACACGACCCCGCGCTTCCATAACCCATCGTCATTCTTTGATCGCAGCCGTTGATTGTCCCGATCCAATGGTTCCCTGCTGCAAGTAACCTGTCTATCTCTTTCTCGTCGTCCAATCACCTCTGCCACGATCAGATGGCAGTCACTCCTCTCGCACCTCCAAACCGCCCGCACGATAACTCGCGATCAAAGTGGTTTTCAGTCATCCCTGCTGCCACGCATCATGCGTTGACTCGTACCGCTCGCCCTTGTACGATTACCACCTTATGCCCCGAGGCGGTGCGATAAATACCGCTCAACGCCAAAACCGTCCTCCCCGCTCGTTAACCCCCGTGCATCTGTGACACCCGATGACCATTGGATCTGCCTATCCGAGATCCAATGGCTCACAGTTGTCTGCTCCCACTTCCTCCCTGTACTGCTTGCCAAGTACTGTCCTCCGCCCATCCGCGTGATCTAACGGCCAATCTACTTCCTCCAGCCGTCCCGACTATCCACGTCCATAACCATTCCATACTCCCGAAAGGATGAAGGTGGCCAGCATCCAGTACTCGGCACAGTAGATCCTCAACCACCACATTCAAGAGACAGGATGGCCGAGAAAGAAAGGACTAGCCTCGAGCAGATAAACACGTTCAATAGTTAAGGAATTTTATTCTTTATGACACTCTACCTGCTCGAGAAGTACAATAGAGAACCATAGAACATCAAATTCATTCATTAAAGCAAGCAAATTGCACCATAAACTCCATCAGACAATTAAAGTGGTTGGTGGGCAATTATGACCCCTCCACACCTAGAATAGCAGAACATTTTTGTAAAGAAACTCTATATATACCTAGAAACCAGATGTAATCAGGGTTGATGGTTGTTTTGATGTAAGATTCAACTTCTGCAGAGTGTAACTACTTTGATACTTGCAGTGTCTCGTCTTCATTTTTAGCTAATACAAGCTTCTTTTGCTATTAATTGCTCACTTTCCATTTCTATTCAGTTCTAGGCTATGCCCGTTATGCAGTTTTCGTGAACTATTGATATTTAGCATTAGAGGAGCTGTCATCCTACCTCTGTGTTAAAATCTTGTATGTCTCAGTGAATGTGTTATTCAGGTTTCTGTTTACTTAGTGACAAAGAGCTGTCATCTTGTCTGTGCATTAGGAAACAGATTTGTAAACCTCTTTACTGGTTGCAGCTGGCCATCACATGGTCTTGTACTGCATTTGCTGGTGAGGTCAGTATTCTCCATATTCACCCAATCCTTAAATTGTGAGTAATTGGTGGTCTAAAGCCTTGTAGTCTGGGGGTGTTCACGCATGTCTGGAGTTAAGCGTAGTAGAAGTGGTTATCTGGATTGAACAAGCATCATCCCTTTTATTCATCCATTTCCAACATTATGTTGAGTTTGTAATGTTCCCGAGCATCTCTGAGATACAACCTAGGAGAGTTTCTTGGGGCGATCACATTAATTGGCGCTGTTGCCGGGGAGAGGAGAATGAAGCTCAGCTTCCCTGGGAGAACGACATAGTTCCAGCTTTGATGATAGATAAAGTTTGGACACATTTCTGGTTGTAATCATTTATCTGGTGACTCTACTAGAGGACCAACCTGGTGGCGACTCCACATTACAGTTCTGGCTCAGTTCGTGAGGCATACCCAAAGAAATCCTCAAAAATCACCAGTTGACCCAGTGCCTGACCCTAAGAAGATTGTTAAGCAGAAGAAAACATTAGAGAAAGGAGCATCAGGATCAGGTAAGCCTAAGAAATCTTACGTGTCTCTGCAGGAGAAGATTATAGTTGAGAATGTGCATTTTGAAGATCTAGAGCCTAACGTTGTTTGTGAAGAAACACCCTCAGAGATTCATAAAGCTCCTTGTTCTTTTAGTTCCCCTTTGGATCTCAGTCCAAAGAAATTCTCCCATACAGTCCATCATATTCCCTTGTCTCTGTCATCCATTTCATTGTTGCCCACCATTCAATCTGCCAGTATCCTTCCACCTACCCCAGTCATGGCAGGCCAGCAAGCACCTACTAAGATGGAAAGAATCATAGCTGCTAGATATGGACCCTTGGTCTTGCCCGTCCCTTTGAATGCCATGCCTGCAGGAGAGTATCAGAAATACATGCCTAAGTTCACTGGTACAGAAGGAGTAACAGCTGAAGAGCACCTTGAGTCTTTTTATAGTTATGCTGATAACCTAGATATCAGTGAAGATGATGTGTGGATGAGGGTTTTTGTCTAGAGTCTTGATAGAGAGGCTAGAAAATGGTTCAGAGATTAACCCCTAGGTCTATAGCAGACATTGAGGCCTTAGATGATGTGTTCCTAAAGCATTGGGGGGATAAGGAAGATTTTCTATACTATCATACTGAATTTGGGAACTTGCAGAGGGAGAATGGTGAGCTGTTGTCTGATTTCAACAAGAGATTCAACCATATGTACAACAAAATACCATATGAAGTGAACCCTAACCCTAATTTTGCTATGCTTACTTATGCCAATGCCTTCGATTCTCGTTTCTGTTTGCTACTCAGGGAAAGAAGATGTGCTTCTTTGGCTGATATGCAAGATGTAGCCCTGGAAGTAGAATCAAACATCATGGCTGCAGAAAGGCTCGAAGGTAATGCTGATAGGAGAAGACAGAGGGGCGAGCTCTCATCATCTTTAAATCTTAAGATTGATAAAATGACAAGGATGATAGAGTCATTAGCTTCTGAAGTTTCCAAATTAAGGGTTGAGCAGCAAGCTCCAAGTACCTTCGCTCTTCCAAATCCAAAACCATATACAGGAGCAAAGGAGCAGTTGCAGATTTTGAAAAGAAACAAAGATGCAAACAAAGACCAGAGGGTGAAGACTCTTTTTCAGAATATAGTCATGGAAGAATAACAGTTTGAAGAAGAGGATGAGGTCCATGGTATGGAAGATAAGGGGAGTGCCCTTTCTTAACCCGAGCTGCCTATGAGAAGTCATTATCCAGAGGCACTGCTCGTGAGTTTGTTGTCTCTGCAGAACAACAAGCTTATCAACAGAAGAAACCAGCAGCAGGTCCTACCATCCTCAAAAATTCTGAGCCCAAAGCTGGCCCATCTTCTAATGGCTATGCAAATCTGTAAATTGACCAACCTGCTGTTATCCCCAGCCCAGTGATAAAAAAAGGTGAAGTCAGTTGCCCATCATCTATTACTTCTCTATCTGTTCAAGTGACAATCCCTCATAGTTGCCTCCTAGGTACTGAGGCAGGCCATAACTCGATACCCAAGGATGATACTGATAATCTCAGTCCTGATATTCTGATGCCTATCTAGTTAACCTCCACACAGCTTGAAGGGGCGGTTTGCCAGATCACAAAGGAAGAAGGTGCACAATTTTGGGACACCTCCTTGGATGGGGCTTGTTCTAAGGAAGATGCAGGTGCAGATGAAGTCTTTGTGTCCCCCACACAAGAATACATTGGTTCACCATTCATATTAATTGTGCAGGCCACAAATGACACAGACAAGTACACAACAACCATTGTTATTCAACAAGTGTACAAAGGCTCCCATGAAGAATATCCAAGGATGAAAGCATACAGGGAGGGGATGAAGTATAAACCATCTCTACCTGATAAGGTAAAATGCCCCAAAATTTTTGAGGTAGATGATCAAATAAATCCAATTTTGCAAATCTTTGATGAACCTACTGATAGGCATGTTGACGAGGAGAAGGGGAAACAATTTTGGTGGCCTAGTAAATGGGCAATTTTTGATGATTTAGGTTTTCAAGCCTTGATGTTGTAAATGTGTTCTTTTAGTGTAGACTTAATTAGACTCCATGCCCAATGGAACACTAGGAATTTTTGCTAATTTGTTTTTCATAGGAAAGACAATGGTCTACGGTTCTTGAGACCTCACAGGGAGGATCTCATCCCCAGAAGGAGCTAGTGTTAGATCTGCTACATGTTGCTGATTTTAGAGGAGCTGAAGTAAGCTGGGTCCTTGGTTCTACTCAAATATGGCCTACGCCAGATATCCTCTCCCTTCTCCATTCCTCGCCCATTACCCTCTTTATCTCCTTTGCTTCTGTTTAAAATCACATAAAACGATTTTCTTAGGCCATGGGTGCTTATACCCCATAAGATCGCTTCCACATGACCCCACGCTTCTGTAACCCATCGTCATCCTTTGATCGTAGCCATTGATTGTTTCGATCCAACGGTTCCCCGCTGCAAGTAACCTGCCTATTTCTTTCCTGCCGTCAGATCACCTCCGCCACGATCGGACGGTAGTCGTTCCTCCCGCGCCTCCAAACCGCCTGCACGATAACTCGTGATCAAAGTGGTTATCACTTGTCCCTGCCACCACGCGTCATGCATTGACTCGTATCGCTCGCCATTGTATGATTACCACCTTATGCCCTGAGGCAGTGCGATAAATACCGCTCGCCGCCAAAACCGTCCTCCTCGCTCGTTAACCCTCGTGCATCTGTGATGCTCAATGACCGTTGGATCTACCTACTCGAGATCCAATGGCTCACGATTATCTACTCCCACTTCCTCCTGGTACTTCTTGCTAAGCATTGTCCTCCGTCCATCCGCGCGATCCAATGGCCGATCTACTTCCTCCAGTTGTCCCGACTATCCACGTCCATAACCATTCCATACTCCCAAAAGGACGAAGGTGGCCAACATCCAGTACTCGGCACAGTAGATCCTAAACCACCACATTCAAGAGACAGGATGGACAAGAAAGAAAGGACCAGCCTTGAGCAGATAAACATGTTCATTAGTTAAGGAATTTTATTCTTTATGACACTCCACCTGCTCGAGAAGTACAATAGAGCACCAGAGAACATCAAATTCATTTATTAAAGCAAGTAGATTGCACCAAAAACTCCATCAGATAGTTAAAGCAGTTGGTGGTTAATTATGACGCCTCCACGCCTAGAATAACAGAACATTTTTGTAAAGAAACTCTATACATACCCAGAAACTAGATGTAATCAGGGTTGATGGTTGTTTTGATGTAAGATTCAACTTCTGGAGACTGTAACTACTTTGATACTTGCAGCGTCTCATCTTCATTTTCAGCTAATACAAGTTTTTTTTGCTGTTAATTGCTCACTTTCCATTTCTATTATGTTCCAGGCTATGCTTGTTATGCAGTTTTCATGAACTCTTGATATTTATCATTAGAGGAGTAGTCATCCTACCTCTGTGTTAAAATCTTGTATGTCTCAGTGAATGTGTTATTCAGGTTTCTGTTTACTTAGTGACAGAGAGCTGTCATCCTGTTTGTGCATTAGGAAATAGATTTGCAGATCTCTTTACTGGTTGTAGCTAGCCATCACATGGTCTTGTGCATCGGCTAGTGTGGTCAGTATTCTCCATATTCACCCAATCCCTAAACTGTGAGTAATTGGTGGTCTAAAGCCTTGTAGTCTGAGGGTGTTCACACATGTGTGGAGTTAAGCGTAGTAGAAGTGGTTATCTGGCTTGAACAAGCATCATTCCTTCTATTCATCCATTTCCAACATTATGTTGAGTTTGTAATGTTCCCGAGCATCTCCGAGATACAAACTAGGAGAGTTTCTTGGGGTGATAACATTAATTGACATCATTGCCGTGGAGAGGAGATTGAAGCTCAGCTTTTCTCGGAGAATGACATAGTTCCATCTTTGATGATAGACAAAGTCTGGACACATTTATAGTTGTAATCATCTATATGGCGACGCTACTGGAGGACCAACCTGGTGGCGACTCCACGTTACAGTTCTGGCTCATTTCGTGACGCATACCCAAAGAAATCCTTAGAAATAACCAGCTGACCCAGTGCCTGACCCTGAGAAGATTGTTAAGTAGAAGAAAACATCAGAGAAAGGAGCAACAAGATTAGGTAAGCCTAAGAATCTTACATGTCTCTGTAGGAGAAGATTATAGTTGAGAATGTGCATTTTGAAGATCTAGAGCCTAATGTTGTTTGTGAAGAAATACCCTGAGATATTCATAAAGCTCCTTGTTATTTTAGTTCCCCTTTGGATCTCAGTCCAAAGAAAGTCTCCCATACATTCCATCATATTCCCTTGTCTCTGTCATCCATTTCATTATTTCCCACCATTCAATTTGCCAGTATCCTTCCACCTACCCTGGTCATGGCAGGCCAGCAAGCACCTACTAAGATGGAAAGAATCATAGCTGCTAGATATGGACCCTTGGTCTTGCCGTCCCTTTGAATGCCATGCCTGCAGGAGAGTATCAGAAATACATGCCTAAGTTCACTGGTACAGAAGGAGTAACAGCTGAAGAGCACCTTGAGTATTTTTATAGTTATGCTGATAACCTAGATATCACTGAAGATGATGTGTGGATGAGGGTTTTTGTCCAGAGTCTTGATGGAGAGGCTAGAAAATGGTTCAGAGAATTAACCCCTAGGTCTATAGCAAACATTGAGGCCTTAGATGATGTGTTCCTAAAGCATTGGGGGGATAAGAAAGATTTGCTATACTATCATACTGAATTTGGGAACTTGCAGAGGGAGAATGGTGAGCTGCTGTCTGATTTCAACAAGAGATTCAACCATATGTACAACAAAATACCATATGAAGTGAAACCTACCCCTACTTCTGCTATGCTTAATTATGCCAATGCCTTCGATTCTCGTTTATGTTTTCTACTCAGGGAAAGAAGATGTGCTTCTTTGGCTGATATGCAAGATGCAGCCCTGGAAGTAGAATCAAACATCATGGCTGCAGAAAGGCTCGGAGGTAATGTTGATAGGAGAAGACAAAGGGGCGAGCTCTCATCATCCTCAGATCTTAAGATTGATAAAATGACAAGGATGATAGAGTCGTTAGCTTCTGAAGTTTCCAAATTAAGGGTTGAGCAGCAAGCTCCAAGTACCTTCGCTCTTTCAAATCCAAAACCATATAGAGGAGCAAAGGAGCAGTTGCAGATTTTGAAAAGAAACAAATATGCAAATGAAGACCAAAGGGTGAAGACCCTTTTTTAGAATATAGTCATGGAAGAAGAGGAGTTTGAAGAAGAGGATGAGGTCCATGGTATGGAAGATAAGGACAATGCCCCTTTCTTAACCCAAGCTGCCTATGAGAAGTCATTATCCAGAGTCCCTCCTCGTGAGTTTGTTGTCTCTGCAGAACAACAAGCTTATCAGCAGAAGCTACCAGTAGTAGGTCCTACCATCCTCAAAAAGTCTGAGCCCAAAGCCAACCCATCTTCTAATGGCTATGCAAATCTGCAAATTGACCAACCTGCTGTTATCCCCAGCCTAGTGATCAAAAAAGCTGAAGTTAGTTGCCCATCATCTATTGCTTCTCTATCTGTTCAAGTGACAATCCCTCATAGTTGCTTGCTAGGCACTGAGGCAGGCCATAACTTGATACCATGGCTAATACTGATAATCTCAGTCTTGATATTCTGATGCCTGTCCAGTTGACCTCCACACAGCTTGAAGGGGCGATTTTCTAGATCACAGAGGAAGAAGGTGGTCAGTTTTGGGACACCTCCTTGGATGGGGCTTGTTCTAAGGAAGATGCAGGAGTAGATGAAGTCTTTGTGTCCCCCACACAAGAATACAATGGTTCACCATTCATATTAATTGTGCAGGCCACAAATGACACAGACAAGTACACAACAACCATTGTTATTCAGCAAGTGTACAAAGGCTCCCATGAAGAACATCCAAGGATGAGAGCATACAGAGAGGGGATGAAGTATAAACCATCTCTACCTGATAAGGTCAAATGCCCTAAACTTTTTGAGGTAGATGATCAAATAAATCCAATTTTGAAAATCTTTGATGAACCGACTGACAGGCATGTTGACGAGGAGAAGGGGAAACAATTTTGGTGGCCTAGTAAATGGGAAATTTTTGAAGATTTAGGTTTTCAAGCCTTGATGTTGTAAATGTGTTCTTTTAGTGTAGACTTAATTAGACTCCATGCCCAATGGAACACTCGGAATTTTTGCTAATTTGTTTTTCACAGTAAAGGCAGTGGTCTACGGTTCTTGAGACTTCACAGGGAAGATCTCATCCCCAAAAGGAGCCAGTGTTAGCTTTGCTACATGTTGCTAATTTTAGAGGAGCAGAAGTAAGCTCGGTCCTTTGTTCTACTCAAAGATGGCCTACACCAGATATCCTCTCCCTTCTCCATTCCTCGCCCATTACCCTCTTTATCTCCTTTGCTTCTGTTTAAAATCACATAAAACGATTTTCTTAGGCCACGGGTGCTTAAAACCCATAAGACTGCTTCCACATGACCCCACGCTTCCATAACCCATCGTCATCCTTTGATTGCAGCCGTTGATTGTCCCGATCCAACTGTTCCCCACCACAAGTAACCTGCCTATCTCTTTCCCGCTGTCCTATCACCTCTGCCACGATCGGACAACAGTCGCTGCTTCCCCACCTCCAAATTTCCCGTGCGATAACTCACGATCAAAGTGGTTTTCACTCATCCCTGCCACCACACGTCATGCGTTCACTCGTATCGCTCACCCTTGTACAAATACCACCTTATGCCCCGAGGCGGTAAGATAAATACCGCTCACCACCGAAACCGTCCTCCCCGCTTGTTAACCCCCATCCATCTGTGACGCCCGATGACCATTGGATCTGCCTACCCAAGATCTAATGGCTCACGATTGTCTACTCCCGCTTCCTCCAGGTACTCCTTGCCAAGCACTATCCTCCGTCCATCCGCATGATCTAATGGCCGATCTACTTCCTCCAGCCGTCCCGACTATCCACGTTCATAAACATTCCATACTCCCGAAAGGACGAAGGTGGCCAGCATCCAGTACTCGGCACAGTAGATCTTCAACCACCACATTCAAGAGACAGGATGGCTGAGAAAGAAAGGACCAGCCTCGAGTAGATAAACACGTTCAGTAGTTAAGGAATTTTATTCTTTACGACACTCCACCTGCTCGAGAAGTACAACAGAGCACCAGATAACATCAAATTCATTCATTAAAGCAAGTATATTGCACCAGAAACTCCATCAGACAGTTAAAGCGGTTGGTGGTCAATTATGACCCCTCCACACCTAGAATAGCAGAGCATTTTTGTAAAGAAACTCTATATATACCCAGAAACCAGATGTAATCAGGGTTGATGGTTGTTTTGATGTAAGATTCAACTTCTGGAGACTTTAACTACTTTGATACTTGTAGCGTCTCGTGTTCATTTTCAGCTAATACAAGCTTCTTTTGCTATTAATTGCTCACTTTCCATTTCTATTCTGTTCCAGGCTGTGCCTGTTATGCAGTTTTCATGAACTCTTGATATTTAGCATTAGAGGAGCTGTCATCCTACCTCTGTGTTAAAATATTGTATGTCTTAGTGAATGTGTTATTAAGGTTTCTGTTTACTTAGTGATAGAGAGCTATCATCCTATCTGTGCATTAGGAAACAGATTTGCAGACCTCTTTACTTGTTGCAGCTGGCCATCACATGGTCTTGTGCATCTGCTAGTGTGGTCAGTATTCTCCATATTCACCCAATCCTTAAACTGTGAGTAATTGGTCTAAAGCCTTGTAGTCTGGGGGTGGTCTAAAGCCTTGTAGGCTGGGGGTGTTCACGCATGTCTGGAGTTAAGCGTATTAGAAGTGGTTATCTGGCTTGAACAAGCATCATTCCTTCCATTCATCCATTTCCAACATTATGTTGAGTTTGCAATGTTCTCGAGCATCTCCGAGATACAACCTAGGAGAGTTTCTTGGGTGATAACAGGTCCTTCTTCTGTATGAAATAAATCCAACATTTACAAGAATAGTCATCAATGAAAATCACAAAATACCTTTGCTTCGTTGTGGATGCCATTGAGAATGGTCCACACACATCAGTATGAACTTGCTCTAAGATAACCTTTGCTCAACTATATCGATCATGAAAGGAAGACTTGGTGTACTTTCCCAAGGTACAACCTTTGCATGTGTCAACTTGCTCAAGTTTACCTTTGGGAAGTCCTGTAGATATCTGCTACATTATCTTCAAAGCCCCATGGTTCAAATGACCCAACCGCTTATGCCACAACTCGCTAATGTCTTGGCTTTGCACCAATTCTGCTTTCGTACTCAATGATGCACAATCATCCACCTCTAGTTTATAAATATTCTTCACCTGAATCCCTATCCTCTTGGTCTGACCCGTGGCTATGTGTCTT
This sequence comes from Pinus taeda, assembly GCA_000404065.3. Taxonomy (NCBI): domain Eukaryota; kingdom Viridiplantae; phylum Streptophyta; class Pinopsida; order Pinales; family Pinaceae; genus Pinus; species Pinus taeda. The sequence goes on along the minus strand of APFE030343766.1, from coordinate 70,286 downwards.
AGGAAAACCTTTCCTTTACTAAAGAAAACATCGTAGCCTTTGTCCTCCAACATCACAACCGATACCAAGTTCTTCTTTAGTCCATGCACATACATCACATCTGTCGAGGTGAGAGGAGCTCCATGCTCCCTCTGAAAAGCAACCATGGCCACTCCTGAAACACTATACCTTTTATCTCACCCATCTCTATGCACATCTTGAGGTCTTTCTCCTCCAAGGCACTGAATAACTTTTTATCACCAGTCATGTGGAATGAGGCTCCACTGTCAAGATACCAGACACAACCCATCATCGATGACACCATGCAT
>APFE030343766.1:0-62605 GCA_000404065.3 Pinus taeda | reverse complement strand
GATAAACAGCAGCGTCTGCAGCATCTGCCCAAAATTGTAAAGGCAATCCTGCATGTAATCTCATGCACCTTGCACGCTCCATGATTGTCCTGTTCATCCTTTCTGACACACCATTTTCTTGTGATGTTCCTAGAACTGTCTTCTCTCTGTGAATTCCATTCTCTGAACAGTACCTATCAAACTCTTTGTTGCAATATTCACCTCCATTATCTTATCTGAGGCACTTCAACCTTTTCCCTGTCTCATTTTCAACCAAAGCTTTCCATTTCTTGAAAGTATCAAATACATCAAATTTATTTTGAATACAATTAATCTAGGTTTTTCTGGTTGCATCATCAATAAAAGTAACATAATAACGAGAGCCACCAAGAGATGATACCTGAGCAGTTCCCCATACATTTGTATGCACAAGCTCTAATTTTTCGATCTTCTTTTCTTTCCCAACTCTAAGAAATCTGACTCTCTTATGTTTTCCATAAACACAATTTTCACAGAATTTTAAATCAACATGCTTCAAACTTGGCAACAAATTTCCTAACTGAAGAATCTGCATCCCCATCTCACTCATGTGCCTGAGCCTATGATGCCACAATGTTGTATCTTCTCCTGTAGAGGTTAAAGGATTAACAGAATTAGAAATACCATTACATAAATACAATGTACCAACCTTTCCTCCTTTCACTATTTCCAAGGATCCTTTAGTGACCTTCGAGGTTTTATTTGTGAAAGTACTTACGCAACCTTCACCTCCCAACTGCCCTGTTGAAATCATAATTTTCTTCAGATCTGGAACATGCCTTACCTCCTTCAATAGCCATTGATTTCCATTTTTTTGTTTTATGAAAATTGTACCCATTCCAACAATTTTACAGGGTTTATCATCACCCAATCGAACTTGTCCAAAATATCCTTGAACATAATCATGAAAATGTTTCCTATCAGGTGTGGCATGGAATGAGGCCCCTGAATCTACCACCCAGGCATCAATAATATATTCTAGTGAAAGAATCAAATCATCTTGCAACACATCACCTGTTACATTCACTTCATGATTAGTTTCTTGCTGCGCATCTCCTTCTTTTCCCTTCCGAGACTTGCAGTCTTTCTTAGGTGTCCTTTCTTCCCACATTTCTAGCACATTATCCCCGATATGGACTTGGATCTGCCTTTTCTTGACTTACTGTGATATCCAGAGCTCTTTCCTCTTTCCATTTTTCTTCCCCTAGTCTCTGCAGTCAAAGCATTACTTGATGTCTCACCGGAGCTTTTCCATTGCATTTCCTCGCTAAGGATTGCACCGACAACATCATCAAACTTTAAAGTACTAGATCTAGAGATAGAGTTAGTAATGGCCATAACTAAGCCATTCCAACTTTCTGGCAATGAGCACAAAAATAAAAGAACCCTAACTTCATTATCAAAAGTTACCCCTACAGAACTTAACTAACTTGTAACTGTATTAAAATCATTTAAATGATCAGCAACAGATCCACCTTCTGACATCTTCATATTAATAAACGCTTCATAAGAAATAACTTATTTGAGGTTGAGGGTTTTTCATATAGTTTGGCCAATGCTGACATTAAACCCTATGTTGTCGTTTCCTTTGAAATATTAAACGCTACCGACGCCACTAGGCACAACTGTATTGTTCGAAGTGCCTTTCTGTCGAGAATATCCCATTCCGTGTCTGTCATACTCATCGACTTCTTTGTCTTTCTGCTCAATGGTAGGTATAGATCTCTCTGATACAGATAATCTTCCATCTACATCTTCCATAGCTGGTAGTTTTGGCCGTTGAATTTTTCGACCCTAAACCTACCATCTTCCGCCATTGCTCCCACTTGAACCAGGAACCCTTCTCTCCTACGAGTTTATCAGCCAAATAGACCTTCGGATCTAATACCAGTTGTTAGAAAATTATATATTACAGAGCAATGGAACACATAAAATATTGCAGAAATATAAACACAGAAAAATGCATAAAACAAGAGAGACACAGATATACGTGGTTTCACCCAGTTTGGGCTACATCCACGAAGAAACAACAAGTCCTTCTTTTATTATATTATCCATCAAACTGAAGAGATACAACCTACAACAGATCCACTGTGACTCCCTCTTCTCTCTCAATCTCCTCTATCTTCCTCACTCAAAATACAGATCTACATAGATGTAATACAATTCCCTCATATATAGTGAAGGGTTGCCTTCTAGGGCAAAAAACCCTAAATTAAACATAACTTCTACTGTCAGATCTCTGCCTAATGAAGGACCCATATTGACTAGAAATTACTATACTTTTACAAGGCAATTTTACATCTATTCTTAGCTTTGGGGGCGCTGCCCCAGAACCCCCTGCTAGGGGGGGCTCCCCAAAGGTGCCCACCCCCAGGACCCCCCCTGCAGCGAATATTTTACGGGCAATGTTGCCGCCCCATTTCGAACTGGGGTCCAATGCGGTGATACCTTTGAATATAGAAGATAATCAGGTTCCACACCCAACAGAAACAACCCTTTGAAATATAGACAAATGCAAGTGACTATGCCATGGGCACAGTTCTTTTACAACATGGTATGCCCATTTCATTTCATTCTAAAATTTTTAATGGTGTTGTTATTAATTATCCTGCGTATGATAAAGAGCTTTAGGCATTGGTACAAAGTGTGAAGAAATGGAAGCATTATTTGATGGGAAAATAAACCATTATTCACACTGATCACCAGCCTTTGCAAGATATGCAATCTCAATCCAAATTGCAGTAGTCAAGGCACTTTCGTTGGATGGTATTTTTATAGAAATTCCACTTGGTAATCAGGTATAGGAAAGGCATTTATAACAGAGTTTCCGATATGCTTTCTAGACCGGTTGTAAATGTAGCCATTTTACTCAAGAATAATTTTATTTTGCCTGAAATTTATGTTGAACAATACGCACAGGATGCTGAATTTCAAGAGGTATATTTAAACTTGAGTTGAGGCCACCAAGTTGAGGAATTAGACTACCATTTTCATGATAATATGTTGTATCATTTGGTAAAACTTTGCGTTCCACTGGACATTTTGGTGTAAGTAAAACAATGGAAAATATTCAGAGGTATTTTTATTGGCCTCGTATGCTTGAAAGTGTGTCACGTTTTATAAGAGGTTGTTCATTGTGTGCAGTCAGAAAGCCTAGTAATAGGAACTAGGATTGTACACACCACTTCCAGTGTCTTCATGACAATGGGAAAGTGTTTATATGGATTTTGTAGGAGGTCTTCCTTTGTCAAGGAAAGGTCATGATTGTTTGTATGTAGTTGTGGATATGTTCAACAAGATGTGCATGTTTTTTTTTTTCTACGTTAAGACTAACCTAAGTACCCACGGGGATTTGAACCGGTGACCTATCACAAGGAGTGCCTTAACAGCGCACCCATTCACCGTCAATCCAAAGCCCCGTGGGCAACAAGATGTGCATGTTAATGCCTTGTAAAAATAAAATTACAACTGAAAAAACAACTCAAATTTTCTTTCAAAATGTATGGGTTAATTTTGGATTACCTATTTCTATTGTAAGTGATCGTGATTCTCAATTTGTTGGGAATTTTTGGTCAAGTTTATGGAACTTGATGGACACAAAGTTGAAGAAAGTACAACCTTCCATCTGCAAATAGATGGTCAAACTGAAGTGGTAAACAATACAATAATTCATTTGCTAAGAGGATATTGCAGCAAACATCCTAAGTTGTGGGATGAACAATTGCATTATATTCAACATGCCTAAAACCGAGCAAAACACTCTTCTACTCTAATTTCACCTTTTGAGGCATGTCTTGGTTATTTGCCTAAAACACATTTGGATTTCATCTTTGAGAAAGATGTAGCTGTAGATGGACATAGTGACATAGACAGGGAAATGAAATTCATTGAGAAAATTCAGTTGATTCACCAAACAGTTCAAGAACAACTAGAAAAGAGTGAAGGCAAGTATAAGGCAAGGCATGATTAGCATCGTGTGGATCATCGGTTTCAAGTAGATGATGAAGTTTGGCTATACATTAGCAAGGAAAGGCTTCAAGGTGAAGGTAAAAGGCTGAAACCAATTCATTATGGTCCATTTAAAATTCCGCAAAAGATTGGTAATAATGCTTTCAAGCTTGATTTTCCTTCATATATGCAAATCTATTCCATTGTTAATGTTGAAAATTTGAGATTTTATGAACCTCCTTTGATTGAAGATCAAGGAGAGAATGTTCAAATTCCATCTATTGAAAGCTTTTCTCCAGAATACCTTGATGCGCTTCAGCAAGACACTATACTTGATAGAAGGACAAGGATAACTAAAAGGGGAAATATTGAATATCTTTGGGTGGGTCTCAAAGGTACACATCCATCAAAGGCCAAATGGATTGAAATGGGGAAGGTGAGGGAACAATACCCTCATCTGTTCATTAAATTAAAGTGATCCTTTTAGGGTCCAAAAGGATTCTGGTGGGGAGGAGTGATCAAGTGCTCAAAATTATACTCAAAAATAAAAGTGTTAGAATCTTCTCAAACTTAGCTTTAGATTGAAGAGCTCGTCATTTTGAATCCCGCGGTGTGAACGACACTCGAATTCGAGTTCGTATGCAGAAGTTAGAGCAAGTCAAAGTTCAAGTTTGACTTGCCTACATGGCAGGATTAGGAAGATGTGGCAAGTCTTCAACGAATAAGGAGATGCCAAGTGGCAGCCTGCCATTGGCCCTCACAAATCACATATTGCAGTGGTAGGTAGAAAATGTGTTTCAAATCAGCCCCCGACAGGTTCAAGTTGTGATGCGATCTAATCGCAATCTCATATCACAGATGGTGAAGGGGAGAACATAACAAGTATTAACAAGGTTTGCGATACAATGCAATCACATATGCTAATTGCAGTGAATAGGTAATTGGACCGACACAGTTAAGTTCCATAAGCAATAGACCCCGGACGCGATAACATTATAAGCCATAGTTTAATACTCTGGTGGGTCCACAATATCAAAATTGCAGCATTCCGCCGTGTAAACAAAACATTTCGCCCGATGAACTCGATGGTTGCAATTTGTGATACGATCGACAGAATATGGCCCACAGTGCGAAGAAATTATTGCTTATTTAGTAGATTTTGGGGCTAAATTAGAGTTTTCTGCCAGTTTTGGAGCGTTTTGTGGAACAAATAGAGGGAGAACTAGGAGAAGTCATAACTCCTTCAGTTCTTATCCAAATTTGATGCAAAAATAGTCAATTATAGAAGTTTTAGGTATTATGAACTCATTGATACAGGCTTCAGAGGCATATAAGCATTGTAAACACACTTTTGATGTAATTTGAGCATAATAGAGAGGCCCAAGCCATTGGAAGTTGGAGCAAGGAGGCATAGCCCAAGAGAGGTGAACTCCTTTATCATGTGCTTATTGTGTGCTGTATATTGATGTTCATTGCTATTATATTGTTGTTGCTCAGCATATGTTTTTATGTTAAATTGTTTATAACATTTACATAAGAAACTCTCATGGGAATCTATTAATTGCACAAGTTTTTGAATCCTTAAGCACATGAAAAAGAAAATGATAAGCATCTTGGGTTTTATTCTGAATGGGGGATTAGCACATCATTACTAATATGCTCCATTTTAGATCAATCAGTCTAGAGAAATGAATTTTTCTTGAGAAGATTAGTGAGGGGTCTAGCAATGCAACCATAATTGCGGACAAATTTGCGATAATAGCCAGTGAGACCCAAGAATCTCCTCAAACTCTTCAAGGTTTTTGGTTGGGGCCAATCTTGCATTGCCTGTATCTTTTTTGGATCAACCCTCACTCCTTCGTGACCCACAATGTGTCCCAAATACTCGAATTCTTCCACGCCAAAAGAGTGCGTGGACAATTTGACAAATAATTTGTGATTCAGAGCAGTTGCAAGATCAGGTCTACATGCTAAAGATGTTTGTCCCAAGTTAGGATATAGATGAGAATGTCAACAAAGAAGACGAGGACACATTTTCGAAGATATGGTTTCAGCTGGTGGTTCATGAGGCTTTGAAAAGTATAGGGAGCATTACAGAGACCAAATGGCATGACCAAGAATTCATAATGGCCTTCATGAGTTCAGAAGGAAGTCTTGGGAATGCCTATTGCCTTCATGCGTATTTGGTGATCGCTAAAGCGAAGATCTAGCTTGGTAAAGAATTGAGCACCATGCAATTCATCAAGAAGATCACCAACAACTGGAATAGGAAATTTGTCTTTGACAGTGAGCTTGTTGAGGGCCCAAAAGTCCGGATACATGCGCCATTCTCCATCTTTATTTAGCACCATGACCACTGGTGATGAATAAGGACTAATGCTGGGATGAATAACACCAACTTCGAGGAGTTCCTTGATGATTTTTTCAATTTCATTATTTTGGATGAAAGGATATCGGTATGGGCTCACATTAGGCAGTTGGGCCCCCAGGACCAAAGGGATGCTATGATCATGTTCACCCCTAGAGGGTGGAAGCTCTTTAGGTTTGTCAAATACTTGTTGGTGTTGGTCTAAGACCTGTTGCATCTTAGGATGAATATGAGGAGTAGTGGATTCAATGGCCTGGATAACATTAAATTGGGTGATGACTCCGTGATCGCCCTTTTTCAAAATATTTTCCATTTGATGTGAGCTAATGATAATAGAAGCACCTGCCTTGAGTCCATGTAATGTATGAATGTGGTCATTCTACTTAAAGCTCATATATAACTCTTGGAAATCCATTGTGATCGGCCCAGTGTGTGAAGCCATTCAATACCCAAGACAATGTCAAACCCACCGATTTCAATAGAAAACATGTGGGTCTTCAGGTGGTAGTCTCCCATTTAAAGCTTAATATTTTCACATCAGCCTTCGTATTTCATGGTCTCCTCATCAGTGATAAGGACTTGGAAATTAACGATTGCCTGTAAGTAATGAACAACTTCTGTGACTTGCTTATGGATAAATATATGAGTGTTTCCACTATCAATCAATACCATGATTGGTCAATGTTTAATAAAGCCTCGAATTTTGAGAGTTTGAGGCAAATAAATGCCAGCCAAAGCGTGTAGTAAGGTAACCGGCTCATCTGGTGCAGCTGTGAGATCATTGTTGGTTTGGGTTTCCCCAACTTCTTCCTCGGGCACCTCATGGGATGGAGCTTATTCATGTGAACTGTTATCGATAACATCAATTTGAAATAATTTGGGTTCTTTGCATTTATGTCCAAGAGAGTACTTGTTATCACAGTAGTAACACAATCCTTGTTTTCTTCTTTCAGCCATTTCTGCTGGTGACAACTTTTGAACCTTAAGTGTTTGGGTGGGGCCCTAAGCTGGGGTGGGACACACCTTGGCGACAAAATTTGGACGATTGGACTAAGCGGTTAAGGTGATTTCCACTTCTAAGGTCTTTTTATAGGCGTCCATCTAAGTAACTGGGTGGTGCATCTAGACATGGGCTTGGATGGCTTCTTTTATGCCACTGATAAAACACTCCGATTATAATTCATCTTCTAGACCATTCGTTCTGATGGACAATTTCTCAAAGGCTACAATGTGGTCCTTTATTGATCCTGTTTGCCTGAGTCTATTGAGACAACCCAAAAAGATAGATTCGCAGTCAAAGCGATCACATAGGGCTTTTGAGAACATGTTCCAAGTCAATTTCCTTGGATAACATTTTTGATGCCACTACCACCATTTCCATCTCTCTTGGTCGATATAAAGGGCTCCCACATGTAGTTTAGTTTGATCTTCCAATATGTCATTAAGGGAGAAATACTGTTCCATTTGTGCTACCCATACTGCAAGGTTAGAGCCATCAAATTTGTACATGTCCAGCTTGGATGTCCAGTGGTGGGAAGAGTAGTGATTTACATGGAAGTAAATGTCATGACTAGATTCTCCTTCTATGTGTGCATCAACACTAGGATCCTCCATATGAGACAAGCTTAGAAGGGATAATAAACGTGAGAGATCTTTGAGAACTGTGCCCTCGAATGTGTCGAATTTTGCTTCAAGTTTGTTGACCCTCTCGAGTGCCTTTTCCGCAACCATAACTTGAAATCTGGTACCCTGCATATACCAATACAGGACAATTTTTTTTTAGCTTACTTAAGAGTAGTCTGCTTGGAAACAGGGCAAGCTCATGATTCTAATGACATGGATCACTTGAGGCTACGTCAGGAAAAAAATTTTGGGACTGCCAAAATATTTGGGGCTTACAAGTGAATGGTACCACTACGACCAGCTTGTCATCCTCAATATTATGGGCTAAGTCTCTTACAGGTGCCCTAGGATGGTTTTATCTATTTATTTATTTTTATACTTCAGAAGGAGTTTTACTCCCTGTTGATTAATACTGCAGTGGCTGAATTCCAGAAAACTTGATCTTGCCCAATGTCTTGTGAAAATAGGGTCTGGACTATAGTAGTAGCAAGCCTCACTGCACAAAGAGTCTGATTGGCACTAAGAAACCCCAACTGCTGATTGTGAGTTGCATGATGGCAGTAGAACCCCAACTGTTGGATCTTATTTGTACGACAATGCCAGGACCCCAACTATTGGATCTTATTTGTACGACGATGCTAGAACCCCAACTGCTAGATCTGATTTTGAAGATAAGGTAGTGGGTGATCTTCAGATAGCAGAGGGAACTATGGTCACAAAGGAGTGTCGAGTGCTATAGATCACAATATACACAGGGGTCCAAAAATAGTACTCGACCCAATCTTTCATGGCGCTACCTAAAGAGGATTGACCATAAATTTAGCCGTACTACCCGACTACCCTATCGTATGCATGAGTAATTTCCCTGAGTGTTGTTTTCAATGTACTGCAGTAGTAAGATGGCCGATGACTTATCTAAGGTTAGGTTTAAGGTGAGCCTAGGGGGCTTCCAATATAACAAGGGTACGTGGAAGTACAGTCTCTGCACGGTTCTGTCTAATGCGTTACTACTCAAAGGGGTACCCATAGGGGTACAAGAGAGTCCAACAAGCGTGACCACCTCTTTTAGTTCCTGCATGCATGCGTCCCCAAATCTGCAGGTTTATGCACTCAACGACAGATCTCGCGGTTTAAAAACGCTGGAATACATCTCTAGAATATTTTTTTTTTGCGAAAATTGGAGGTATAACCGGCCCTGGAAAGTGCTTTGATACCACTTGTTATGCTCTTGATCTGTGAGAAATTACAGAATAACAGAAATGAGAAGAAATATTCCTAGAACACAGAATAAAATGAGAAAAACAACAAGTATTTTATTATTAATAAATAGATTCAATGTTCACTTGCCTCTTCTAGGGGTTAACCTCTAGCAAACCAGAGCTCATTTACAATAAGACTCGGTCATCTTTCCTTTACTAACTAAGACTATTTATTGCTACATTACATCAAAATCCCTAACTACAAGTGGTCCCTTGCAAAACACGGGTTAACCACTTTATTTATTAACTATGTCCCATTTACAACTAACTGTGGTCCCTTTTCTCTAATGCAGGTCAACCACTTACAATTATTAAATGAGGCTTTATTTACTCTCTAACTAAATATGACTATGACTCGACCCATTGGGATTATTACATAAATAAAAGGGTTTAGGGTTGGACCCTAACAATAGGTAATTGCAATAAATTTCTATGCTACAACAGGATACTTCACATTCCCAAACTACTTCACACTTATATATTACTTCACAGAATTACATTCATTACCTAAACATTCATAAACTTCACAATTGAAATAAAGTGCAGGTAATAAGAAAATCAACAGATGAAGACACATATTTAATCGTGGTTCATCCCAATGTGGGACTACATCCACAAGAACTATTGCTTATAATATAGAATTTGTGCAACAAACAGTTTTTGACCTACGCACTCAAATAAAGGTCGTTTGTGCACTTAGTTGCAGACTTAGGCTTCTGCGCACTCAACTACAGAGCCTTTCCTTCACCACAAAACCCAGTTACAAAGATTCAACATTTCAGTACATGATATGATCATAAGATGACCCTCTTCTTGAATCTGCAATAACGGTACCAATTAAAGCATAGGGATAAGTTTTTTTTTTTGCAGGTGGACATTTTCTGCGTGCGAGAGCTGCAATGGTGAGCTGATACAGAGTGCATCTGTGTGCTGCTCCATCGACATGGCCCCATGAGGGGGCCCCGAGGCTAATCCTCCTCTTCCTCTCGAGTCGACGACATTCATGAAACTCGTAGCAGCATGCAACAAATGCCCAACCAACGAACACTAGCAGAAGTTCGTCAAAATATTGGAAACCATCCCCATGATTGCCCTGCCAACTAAAGAACCCTGTAGATCAGCTCTGAACCTAGCATAATGAGGGCTCATAGGGTAGTTCACCAGGCTCTGGCCCTCGCCCAAATTCGTTGATGCCTGGGTGCAAAGGAACTAGAGATCTATGATAAAAGAAGGAATCAAAAGTCACGTAGTTAGTAAGGGTTTCTTCATGTTCATCTTCAAATCGATAGAGGATAGGAATCTCATATTCAGAAATGGACCGTATTTCATGGGCCCTCAGGGTCTGTACCTAAACCAATGGACCCCGAATTTCGATCCGACACAGGATGTTCCCTCGGTTGTCCTCGTTTGGGTATGCCTGCCTCACTTACCTCTGCACTGTTGGAACCTGAAATCTTTAGACACCATAGGCAATAAGCTCGGCAAATACATAAACCATCTAAAAGGGAGGGACCAATACTCCTGTGTGAGAATTTGTGTAGAAGTCAACCTAGAGGAAGGCTTCCATGAAGCTATAAAGCTCACGATGGCAGATTGGCCTCACATTCAAGTGTTAGACTACAAGAAACTCCCTTTTAAATGCAGGCATTTCCATGGCTACAGGCACTTTGCCAGGCATTGCAAATAGAAAACAGAGGATGAGGTCAAGAACTAGAAGGGAGAACAACGAATTCAGGTCTAGAAATCAACACCAACTAAATAGAACAATAAAATCAAAGGGAAAGGAGTGCCCACGGGGAGCGGAGCACCTCCCATGGCACAAGGGGAGGGGAGCACATGCCCTCCAAGAGTAGAGACATCCAACAATCCCTTTGAAATACTCAGCACGCCAGGAGAACCCCTAGCTCAAGTAGTCGAAGTGGTCAAACAACAGCCCATTACTATGGAAGAGGATAAAAGAAAAGAGGAAACAGGTCCTCTACAAGTTGGACCTCCAAAAGATGCCTCTAGTCCCCCATCCTATGCATATATGACAAGGAAGAATTCTCCAAAGATCTTTGGATCCTTTGAAGATGAGACAATCCAAAGGCCCTCGAAAAGAGTTGGGAGGAAATCTCACAGGGAGGCAAGTGAAGAAGAGGATGAGAGACAAAAAATGCAAGGCAGCCAGCCCACGATTGAGATGTCCATCGACAGAAATACTAGAACCAGGCCTGCCAAGGGAGGGTCTGCTCCCCCCTCTTTTAGTAAATAATGCAATTAGTCTCTTGGAATTGCAGAGGCCTGGGGAATCCCTTAAAAGCTGAAGCAATGAAGAACCTTTTGAAATTAGAATCCCCCGAGATCCTCTTGCTCCAAGAGACTAAAATAGAAAGGGATGTCCTTCTTGATCTTAGCAAAGTAAAATGGAAAACAAAAGCCAAAAAAGCAGTAAGTGCAAGGGGTACATGTGGTGGGCTCGCCACTCTCTGGGAGGAAGAAAGATTACAGCTCGAGAGCTCCTTCCAAACATAGCATTGGATCTTATACTGAACTCCAACACTTTGCAAGTAAGATCACCTTCACCCTCTTTAATATTTATGTCCCAGTCCTCTATGCAGAAAAGAAATATTGCCGGCAAACCCTATCCGATTTTCTAGATGCTTACTCCCCCAAGAATATAATTCTAGAAGGAGATCACAATCTAATCCTTGAGCCAAAAGAGGAGGAAACAAAAATAGAGACCATTTCCTTCCCTTCGTGGAAGACCTTTTTCAACAATGGGACCTACTGGATTTTAAGCCAAAAAAAGGGCTCTACACTTGGTCAAACAATATTGTTGGGGTGGAGCATATATCAGGCCGGTTGGACAGATTTTTACTTCAGAGCACTTTCCTCTTTGAAAATAAGATTATCTCCACTAAAATTGTGCCAAAGTTGACATCAGGTCACAAACCCATTCATTTGCTGTTCGAAGAAGAGGAAAAACTAGGGCCCATCCCCTTTCGGTTCAGCCCCCTCTAGTTAGATAGGGATGGGTCTATGGACACAACCTTGAAGGCTTGGTCCATCCATTTTCTTCGATCGCTCAGCTATATGTGGGAACAAAAACTAAAGGCCACCAAAACAACCTTGAAAGAATGGAGAAAAAAGCCTTCAGACTCCCCCACTAGGCTTAGAAAGTAGACCACCAAGCAGTTGCTCGATCTGCAACTGGACATGGAGCAGCAAGACATTACCTATTAAAAAATTCAGAATGAACAAGAAGCCCAACTCAAAACTCTTTTATCTTTCAGAGTGGAGGAAGAATCCTTGAGGCTCAAATCTCATAATCTGTGGCTCATGTCTGGAGACAAAATTTCTACCTTCTTCCATAAGCAAATTTGAGCTTGTCTTTCTAGAAATCACATTGCTAAAATTACCTCCCCTGATGGGATTGTCCTCAAAGGCACAACTCTATTAAAATAGGCTAGAACCTCTCACTTCCAACAGTTGTACAAAGAATAAGGTTTGGACGATGATGAAGAATCATTAGACTTCCTCTCTCACATTCCAAGAATGGTAAACGAGGAGGATAACTCAAGACTCCTAAAGCCCTTCACTGAAGATGGAATCAGCAATGTCATCTGGATGATGGAACCATAAAAAGCTCTAGGACCCGAAGGGTTCTCCACTCATTCCTATAGAATTTGCTAGGACATCATCAAGGCTGACCTGTTTCGAATGATCAAAGGCTTCCTCCAAAAAGCCAAAGTGGGAGGAAGCACAAACTCCACTTTCCTAGCGCTAATCTGAAAAGAAGCGAACTCGATGGATTTTGATCGATTTTAGGCCAATTTCACTTTGCAATGCATCCTACAAAATTCTCTCCAAACTTCTTGTCAATAGAATTAAGCCTCTGCTGGAAAAACTCATGTCTCCCAACCAAGGTGGGTTTGTTAAAGGTAGGCATATCCTAGATAATGTGATCCTGGTGCAAGAAAACATTCATTCCAACCACCAACGCAAAGAGAAAGGGATGCTCATTAAGCTGGACATGGTGAATGCCTTTGATCGAGTAAGGCAGTCTTTCCTCCTCCAAGTTCTTTCCGCTTTTGGCTTCAACTCTGATTTTATAAAATTGATTAAAGCATGTATTGGAGAGCCATGGATAACCCCTTTAGTAAATGGCGGATCAACCAATGACTTCAAAGTTTCGAGGGGCATAAGACAAGGCTAACCACTGTCCCCCTTCCTATACATTCTGATGTCAGATTCCCTAAACCAAAGCTGACAGTAGAGAAGTTAAATGGGACACTTCCAGGCATCAGGGTGATGAGAGGAACAAACCCAGTTAACCATGCCTTGTTCACCGATGATTCTCTTCTCATGGGAGGTGCCTCAATTAAAATTGCAAGGGATTTTAATGATGTTATTCAAAGCTTTTGCAGAGTTTCTGGAGCTCTGGTCAATAGGAGGAAAAGAGTTGTGTATGGTTGGGTGATAGATCAACATACCGTCCTTCAGACTGCTCAATCCTTGGGCTTCGCCTCTTGGGATAAATTCAAGTACTTATGCCTGCCTTTAACTCTAGAAACTAGCAAGGCCCCTCATTGGCTGGAGATTATCAACAAAATTAAGGCAAAAATGACTGCTTGGGGCGGCCAATGGCTTACCACAGCCAGGAATCTTATCCTTGTAAAATATGTTCTCTCCTCCCTTCCAATCTATCAGGCTTCATTCCTTTTGGCTCCAAAAATGATCACCGAGCAACTTCGTAAGCTGGTTTGAAATTTCTTGTGGCAAGGAGGAAAGGGGAATAAAAAAAAATATTCCTTGGCTAGTTGGGACACTGTGAAAAGGCCATTATCAAAATGTGGTCTTCAGGTCAGAGACCCTGGGTTGGCCAATCTGGATTTGGGAGGAAATATTCTCTGCAAAATATTCTCAAATCATCGAGATCTAGTAAGCCAAGTACTCATTAAAAAGTATTTGCGTGGGCTCTTAATAACAATATGGATGAAGGAGCCTCTTGTAAAGGAACCACTCTATGGAAGCTATGCAGCTGTGGTTGGGATTTTTTTAAAGATCACCTGTACATAATCCCTGGAAATGGGAAAAGAATCAAGCTATGGGAAGATAAGATCATGGGCCTCCAACCCCTCAAATTCGCCTTTGAATTCGAATATCCGCGTAAATGGCTCACTCAACATGGCATCCACAAGCTGGCAGATATTTCTTCATGGGATTCTGGTGGGAATTGGATCAGCTGGGCTTTCCACCACCTCCTAAATAGGCTACTTCCTCAACATTGCCTCTTCCTTGCTGCGATCTTGAGAATGGCTCCTATGCACCTCCGTTCAAGGGACATTTGGGGTTGGGGGAAGATCGGTGCTTACACAACATCGCAAGGCTTTTCAATTCTCCAAGAACAACACCCGCAGATCCATTCTCCTTCGTTATGGCATAACGTCTGGGACCCCTTTGGTCTCCCAAAGATAAACTTCTTCTCCTGGGTTCTCATGCACATAAGGGTCCTAACAGGAGACAACTTAGCAAAACATGGAATTATCGGGCCCCAATATGCCCTCTTTGTTTCCCGACTCAGGAAACGCTTGATCATCTATTTATTGACTGCCCCTTTACTCAAGAAGTATGGATGTAGGCTATGGACATGCTCAATGCTCAAACCCCAGCACAACTCACAATAGTTAATTTATTCGCCACCTGGAAAGGGCATTCCCCTGACACGTTGAAGAGCAAATCCATGTGGGCCAAAATCTGGTATGCAATACCAAAATTGATTTGCTTGGAAGTGTGGTTAGAAAGGAATGAAGCCATTTTCAAAAATGGTATTTGCTCCCCCATTGTAGTAGCTGGAAAAGCCAAAGCATTGATGTTGGAAACTATCAAGAATCAACCTCATAAGCCAGACAATGAGTTCCTCCCAGAAGATATCAGTTGGCTAGGTGCATCTCTGAGGCATGCCAGTAATAAAAATAACCCCTCTCGGCCTTGCTCCAGCCCAGAGTGGCTTCTCTAGGCCTCTGAACTGGATTTTCAAAAGTGGTGGAAGAAATAGGGCAAAGTCATGATATTATTCGACGAAGCCTCCAAAGGAAATCCGGAGCTATCAGGAGGAGGGGGAGTAATATACTCCCTGAACAGACACAACAAAGACAATTTCAGTTGGGGCCTAGGACAGAGCACTAACAGCCAGGTAAAAATATTAAGACTGCTCAAAGATTGCCAACTTGCTCAGGGGAACAGAGGAAAAAAAATTTCAAGTCTTCGGGGATTTGGAAATCCTGATAAAAATACTAAATACAGGTGACTATCTCAACAATCCAATTCTCAACGAGACCCTACAGAGACTCAGGAAAGCACTGCAGAACTTCACCGCCAACTCCTTCTATCACATCCTCTGAAATCTAAACAAGGAAGTGGGCATAAGAGCAAACATGGGCTGCCTTTTAGCCCAAGGATAACTTTTAAAGAATGACGAAGAACTTGTCTGGCACCCTATTCCATAAGAGAGAAGTCCTCAAGCTATGCAAGAACAGGACAATGGAAGAAATATTCTCCTTATAACGCCCTCCAATCGGCGAAGTATTTATCTCCATGTTTTTCCAACATAGGTTACATACAAATGAACTCATCACATTTGAAATTCGATGACTACCCAGTCTATGTCATGGTTCTATTATAGCATAACGAACAGGACCTCATTCCCTTCTCGTCCCACTCAACTCAGCCAATACTCCTTCTTGCTTAAGGCATTATCTATGCATTCAATAAATAAGAAAGTTCATAAAACAACGGTTTAATAAAAAATTTCCATGAAGGTAGACGAAGAATAGAGCTGACGTGTTGATTGATTCTAGGCACCTTTAGTTTTTGTTTCTTCCTATCACCATGAAACGAAATTGAATCACATGTTTGTTTCTCCTTTTGACGCTTCTGTGTAAGGTATCCTATGTAACTACAACAATATGGATTCTGTTGATGTTGTGTGGATTGGAAGCAATCTATAGAAGGAATGTAATAGGGGTTGATTAGGCTCTGGCCCAACCTTTTATCACTAAATAAAAATTTAATCGTTCCTGTTAAAAAAAAAGATGATCCTCTTCTTAATTATTGATCCCTATATATACTATTACATTGAGGGATTACATCGCTACATTACCATGGACCGAATACAATGGTTTCCAAAATACAAGGGACTATGGTCCAAAATCATTCAATATTATATGCTTTTACAAAAAGGGAGGGGTTTTGACCCACTCCTAGGTCCATATACCTCACGGTCTTCTTTCGGCGCTCTGCTGCTCCACTACACGGTCCACTTCATGCTTTGCTATATCTTTTACTTCACATTCCACTCCCCAAAATGCGGAGTCTTCAACAAAATTCAAGCCAAGTTGGGCTGCACCCAACAACTCACACACAGTGTCCTAGAGAGCATCCAAGCCATCCTAGACACATGCACAACAACAATAGGGGAGTTTCGAAGGGTTTCTGGTGTGTTTTACCCCGTACACATGCATAAAGACTTCCTTAGAGTGACTGAGCAGTCATAGTCGCCCTCACACAGTGTCCGAGAGAGCATCTATGGTGTTTTGGATGCACACAAACGATTTTGATGAGAACATCCCTGGTTTAGATCTAGGGCTTGACATCTTGGCTTTAGTGGAATTCAGTGATCTAGTGGATCTGGGTTTGCCTCTACTGTTTTACAGATATGTAGATCTAATCAATTGATATTTGATGCAAATATATGTGTTGAAGCTCATTGTAGTCTCTGCTAATTTTTTTTTATGATGATCTATTAAAGAATAAGATTTGAAAGGGTTTCCCCCTTGTGGGGTTTTTCCCTGGCCTTGGACCAATAAACTGTCTCTTATGGTTGTGTTGCTGTCTTCTTTATGACTGCATATATTGTTTTTTCTTCAGTTACTTTTGTGATTTATTATACTCCTAATAATTAGATGCATTGTTAATGAAAAGTTAAATTGGGCTAAAGTAACTGATACAACATAGAATAATTAGAAAATTTAACAAAGAGAACCACAAAGCTTAGGTTGTAGAGTTTTCCAGGTTTTGTTTTGATGATATGAGATATGGCGCTTTCCTTACGACCGACGAGTTCTATGAACCTCCTACCCTACAGGACAACAAAATTCTCGACATCAATGTATTTGACGGCTTTCAGCAAATCCAAGATCCATCCCGACAGAGGAGAGATGACATCATTAACATTGGGAGGGAGGAGCACGCCAGAGTTCAAGATTGGGAACATGTAAGGTCAAACCATCAAACTGTTTTAGAAACCGCCCACCTTACCTCTAGGCAACACCATCCAATGGTCAACAATAATTCCATCCTCTAATGTCAAAATCAATGGTGCTGGAAGTTATAGTGGCATTGGAGGGGAGTTCTTCCTAGAGGAACACCTTACAACGTAATTACAAATTTTCATATTGAAAACGTAATAAATTACACATCTCCCTCATAACTGGAAAATTTCCACCTTCTTCAGATTATTAATGTTGAAGGGAAAATGTGGTGGCTCGGACCTCTGAACTGGATTTTCAAAAGTGGTGGAAGAAACAGGGAAAAGTTATGATATTATTCGACGAAGCCTACAAAGGAAATCCAGGGATATCAAGAGCAGGGGGGTAATGCACTCCCCAGACGGACACGACAAAGACAATTTCAGTTGGGGCCTAGGACAAAGCACTAACAACTAGGAAAAAATATCAGGACTGATCAAAGCTTGCCAGCTAGCTCAAGGGAATGGAGGAAAAAATATTCAAGTCTTTGGGGATTCAAAAATCTTGATAAAAATCCTAAATATAGGTGACTATCTCAACAAGACTCTGCAGAGACTCAGGAAAGCGCTGTAGAACTTCACCACCAACTCCTTCTATCACATCCTCTGAAATCTAAACAAGGAAGGAGACATAAGGGAAAACATGGGAAACCTCTTAGCCCAAGGAGATATTTCAAATAATGAAGAAGAACCTATCTGGCACCCTATTCCATAAGATAGAAGTCCTCGAGCTGTGCAAGAACAGGACAATGGTGGCAATGTTCTCCCTATAGCGCCCTCCAATTGGCAAAGTATATGTCTCCATGTTTTTCCAACGCAGGTTACATATACATGAACTCATCACATCTGAAATTTGATGACTGCCTAGTCTATGTCATGGTTCTGTTACAACATAACGAACATGACCTCATTCCTTGCTTGTCCCACTCAACTAGGCCAATACTCCTTCTCGTTTAAGGCATTATCTATGCATTCAATAAACAAGAAAGTTCGTAAAACAACGGTTCAATAGAAAATTTCCATGAAGGTAGACGAAGAACAGAGCTGACGCGTTGATTGATTCTAGGCACCTTCAGGTTTCATTTCTTCCTATCATCGTGAAATGGAATTGAATCACATGTTTGTTTCTCCTTTTGATGCTTCCGTGTAAGGTATCCTATGTAACTTCAACAACATGGATTCTATTGATGCTGTGTGGATTGGAAGAAATCTACAAAAGGAATGTAATAGGGGTTGATTAGGTTCTGGCCAGCCTTTTATCACTAAATAAAAACTTAATTGTTCCTGTTTAAAAAAAGGATGATCCTCTTCTTTATTATTGAACCATATATATACTATTACATTGAGGGATTACATCGCTACATTACCATGGACCTAATACAATGGTTTCCAAAATACAAGGGACTATGGTCCGAAATCATTCAATATTATATACTTTTACAAAAAGGGAGGGGTTTTGACCCACTCTTAGGTCCATGTACCGAACGGTCTCCTTTTGGTGTTGTGCTGCTCCACTACGCGGTCCACTTCGTGCTTTCCTTTATCTTTTACTTCGCACTCCACTCCCCAAAATGTGGAGTCTTCAACAAAATTAAAGCCAAGTTGGGCTGTGCCCAACAACTCGCACATAGTGCCCCAAAGAGCATCCAGGCCATCCCAGACACATGCACAACAACAATAGGGGAGTGTTGAAGGGTTTATGGTGTGTTTCACCTCGGACACATGCATAAAGACTTCCTGAGAGCAACCGAGTAGTCACAGTCACCCTCACACAGTGTCCGAGAGAGAGTGTACGGTGTTTCGGACGCATGCAGATAATTTTGATGAGAGCATCCCAGGTTTAGATCTAGGGCTTGACATCTTCGTTTTATTTGAATTCAATGATCTAGTGGATCTAGGTTTACCTCTACTGTTTTACAGATATGTAGATCTGATTAATTGATATTTGATGCAAATATATGTGTTGAAGCTCAATGTACTCTCTGCTAAAATCTTTTTATGATGATCTATTAAAGAAGACGATTTGAAAGGGTTTCCCTATTGTGGGGTTTTTCCCAGGTCTTGGACCAATATACTGTCTCTTATGGTTTTGCTAATGTCTTCTTTGTCACTGCATATATTGTTTTTTCTTTAGTTGCTCTTATGATTTATTATACTGCTAATAATTGGATTCATTGTTAATGAAAAGTTAAATTGGGCTAAAGTAACTGATACAACATAGAATTATCAGAAAATTTAACAGAAAGAACCATAAATCTCAGGTTGTAGAGTTTTATAGGAATCATTCTAACGATCTGAGATATGGTGCTTTCCTTACAACCAAGGAGTTCTAGGAACCTCCTACCCTACAGGACAACAAAATGCTCGACATCAATGTATTTGAAAGCTTTCAGCGAATCCATAATCCATCCCAACAGAGGAGAGATGGAATCATTAACATTGGGAGGGAGGAGCATGCTAGAGTTCGAGATTGGGAACATGTAAGGTCAAACTGTCAAACCGTTTTAGAAACCACCCACCATACCTCTAGGCAACACCATCCAATGGTCAACAATAATTCCATCGTCTAATTTCAAAATCAATGGTGCTGGAAGTTATAGAGTGGCATTTGAGGGGAGTTCTTCCCAGAGGAATACCTTACGATGTAATTAGAAATTTTCATCTTGAAAATGTAATAAATTACACATCTCCCTCACAGCTGGAAAATTTCCACCTTCTTCAGATTATCATTGTTGAAGGGAAAATGTGGCAGCTTTGGACCTCTGAACTGGATTTTCACAAGTGGTGGAAGAAACAGGGCAAAGTCATGATATTATTTGATTTAGCCTCCAAAGGAAATCCGGGAATATCAAGAGCAAGGGGGGTAGTCTACTCCCTGGACGGACACAACAAAGACAATTTTAGTTGGGGCTAGGATAGAGCACTAACAACCAGGCAAAAATCTTAGGACTGTTCAAAGCTTGCCAACTTGCTCAAGTGAACAGAGGAAAAAACATTCTCGTCTTCAGGGATTTGGAAATCCTGATAAAAATCCTAAATACAGGTGACTATCTCAACAATCCAATTCTCAACAAGACCCTGCAGAGACTCAAGAAAGTGCTGCAGATCTTCACCACCAGCTCCTTCAATCACATCCTCTGAAATCTAAACAAGGAAGCGGACATAAGGGCAAACACAGGCTGCCTCTTAGCCCAAGGAGAACTTTCAAAGAATGACGAAGAACCAGTATGGCACCCTATTCCATAAGAGATAAGTCCTCGAGTTGTGCAAGAATAGGACAATGGCGGAAATTTTCTCCCTATAGCGCCCTCCAATCGGCAAAGTATCTGTCTCCATGTTTTTCCAATGTAGGTTACATACAAATTAACTCATCACATCTGAACTCTGATGACTTCCCAGTCTATGTCCTGGCTCTATTACAACATAACAAACAGGACCTCATTCCCTTCTCATCCCACTCAACTCAGTTAATACTCCTTCTCGCTCAAGGCATTATCTATGCATTCAATAAACAAGAAAGTTCATAAAACAATGGTTCAATTAAAAATTTCCAAGAAGGTAGACGAAGAACAGAGCTGACACGTTGATTGATTATGGGAGCCTTCAGGTTTCGTTTCTTCCTATCATCGTGAAACAAAATTGAATCACATGTTTGTTTCTCCTTTTGACGCTTCTGTGCAAGGTATCTTATGTAGCTACAACAACATGGATTCTGTTGATGCTGTGTGGATTGGAAACAATCTGCAGAAGGAATGTAATAGGGGTTGATTAGGCTCCGGCCCAATCTTTTATCACTAAATAAAAACTTAATCGTTCTTGTTAAAAAAAAAAGATGATCCTCTTCTTTATTATTGATCCCTATATATACTTACATTCAGGGATTACATTGCTACATTACCATGGACCCATTATAATGGTTTCCAAAATACAAGGGACTATGGTCTGAAATCATTCAATATCATATGATTTTAAAAAATGGGAGTGGTTTTGACCCACTCCTAGGTCCATATACCGCATGGTCTCCTTTCGACGCTCTGCTGTTCCACTATGCGGTCCACTTCGCGCTTTGCTATATCTTTTACTTCGCACTCCGCTTCCCAAAATGTGGAGTCTTCAACAAAATTCAAGTCAAGTTGGGCTGCGCCCAACAACTCACACATAGTGTCCCAGAGAGAATCTAGGTCGTCCCAGACACATGCACAACAACAATAGGGGAGTGTCGAAGGGTTTATGGTGTGTTTTACCCTAGGTACACACATAAATACTTCCTGAGAGTGACCGAGCAGTCATAGTCGCCCTCACACAGTGTCTGAGAGAGTGCCTATGGTGTTTTGGATGCATGCAAACAATTTGATGAGAGCATCCCTGGTTTAGATCCAGGGCTTGACATCTTAGCTTTAATTGAATTCATTGATCTAGTGGATCTGTGTTTATCTCTACCTTTTTACATAAATGTAGATCTAATTAATTGATATTTGATGCAAATATATGTGTTGAAGCTCATTGTACTCTCTGCTAAAACCTTTTTATGATGATCTATTAAAGAAGAAGATTTGGAAGGGTTTCCCCTTGTGGGGTTTTTCCCATGTCTTGGACCAATATAATGTCTCTTATGGTTGTCTTCTTTGTCACTGCATATATTGTTTTTTCTTTAGTTACTTTTATGATTTATTATACTCCTAATAATTGGATGCATTGTTAATGAAAAGTTAAATTGGGCTAAAGTAACTGATACAACATAGAATAATCAGAAAATTTAACAGAGAGAACCACAAAGCTCAGGTTGTAGAGTTTTCTAGGAATCGTTCTGACAATATGAGATATAGCGATTTCCTTACGTCCGATGAGTTCTATGAACCTCTTATCCTACAGGACAACAAAATGCTTGACATTAATGTATTTGACGGTTTTCAGCGAATCCATGATCCATCTCGACAGAGGATAGATGACATCATTAACATTGGGAGGGAGGAGCACACCAAAGTTCGAGATTGGGAACATGTAAGGTCAAACCGTCAAACCATTTTAGAAATCACCCACCTTACCTCTAGGCAACACCATCCAATGGTCAACAATAATTCCATCGTCTAATGTCAAAATCAATGGTGCTGGAAGTTATAGAGTGGCATTGGAGGGGAGTTCTTCCCAGAGGAACACCTTACGGCGTAATTACAAATTTTCATATTGAAAACGTAATAAATTACACATATCCCCCACAACTGGAAAATTTTCACCTTCTTCAGATTATCAATGTTGAAGGGAAAATGTGGCGGGTCCGAACCTCTGAATTGGACTTTCAAAAGTGGTGGAAGAAACAACACAAAGTCACGATATTATTCGACGGAGCCTCCAAATGAAATCCAGGGATATCAAGAGCTGGGGGGTAATCTACTCCCCAGAATGGAGGAAAAAACATTCAAGTCTTCAGGGATTCAGAAATCCTGATAAGAATCCTAAATACATGTGAATATCTCAACAACCCAGTTCTCAAAAAGTCCTTACAAAGACTCAAGAAAGTGCTGTAGAACTTTACCACCAGCTCCTTCAATCACATCCTCCGAAATCTAAACAAGGAAGCGGGCATAAGGGAAAACATGGTCTTCCTCTTAGCCCAAGGAGAACTTTCAAAGAATGACAAAGAACTAGTCTGGCACCCTATTCCATAAGAGAGAAGTCCTCGAGCTATGCAAGAATAGGACAATGGCGACAATGTTCTCGCTATAGCGCCCTCCAATCGGCAAAGTATTTGTCTCCATGTTTTTCCAACATAGGTTACATAGAAATGAACTCATCACATCTAAACTCTGATGACTGCCCAGTCTATGTCATGGCTCTATTACAACATAATAAACAGGACCTTATTCCCTTCTCGTCCCACTCAACTCGGCCAATACTTCTTCTCACTTAAGGCATTATCTATGCATTCAATAAACAAGAAAGTTCATAAAACAATAGTTCAATTAAAAGTTTCCATGAAGGTAGATGAAGAATAGAGCTGACGTGTTGATTGATTCTGGGCACCTTCAGGTTTCATTTCTTCCTATCATCATGAAACGGAATTGAATCACATGTTTGTTTCTCCTTTTGACGCTTCTATGCAAGTTATCCTATGTAACCACAACATCATTTATTCTGTTGATGCTGTGTAGATTGGAAGTAATCTGCAGAAGGAATGTAATAGGGGTTGATTAGGCTCCAGACCAACCTTTTATC
The DNA here is from genome assembly GCA_000404065.3 of Pinus taeda. Taxonomy (NCBI): domain Eukaryota; kingdom Viridiplantae; phylum Streptophyta; class Pinopsida; order Pinales; family Pinaceae; genus Pinus; species Pinus taeda. The sequence goes on along the minus strand of APFE030343766.1, from coordinate 38,883 downwards.
ACTAAATAAAAACTTAATTGTTCCTGTTAAAAAAAAAGAGATGATCCTCTTCTTTATCATTGATCCCTATATATAATATTACATTGAGGGATTACATTGCTACATTACCATGGAACCAATACAATGATTTCCAAAATACAAGGGACTATGGTCTGAAATCATTCAATATTATATGCTTTTACAAAAAGGGGGGGGTTTTGACCCACTCCTAGGTCCATATACTGCACGGTCTCCTTTCGGTGCTCTGCTGCTCCACTATGCTTTGCTGTATCTTTTACTTTGCACTCCGCTCCCCAAAATGCGGAGTCTTAAACAAAATTCAAGCCAAGTTGGGCTGCGCCCAACAACTCGCACATAGTGTCCCAGAGAGCATCCATGCCATCCCAGACACATGCAAACCAACAATAGGGAGTGTCGAAGGTTTTTTGGTGTGTTTTACCCTAGACACACGCATAAAGACTTCTTGAGAGTGACCGAGCATTCATAGTCGCCCTCACACAGTGTCCGAGAGAGCGTCTACGTTGTTTCAGATGCACGCAGACAATTTTGATGAGAGCGTCCCTGGTTTAGATCTAGGGCTTGACATCTTGGCTTTAGATTAATTCAGTGATCTAGTGGATCTGGGTTTACCTATACTGTTTTACAGATATGTAGATCTGATTAATTAATATCTGATGCAAATATATGTGTTGAAGCTTATTGTACTCTCTACTAAAATCTTTTTATGATGAACTATTAAAGAAGAAGATTTGAAAGGGTTTCCACCTTTTGGGGTTTTTCCTTGGTCTTGGAACCATATATTGTCTCTTATGGTTGTGTTGTTGTCTTCTTTGTCACTACATATATTGTTTTTTCTTCAGTTACTTTTATGATTGATTATATTGCTAATAATTGGATGCATTGTTAATGAAAAGTTAAATTGGGCTAAAGTAATTGATACAACATAGCATAATCAGGAAATTTAACAGAGAGAACCACAAAGCTCAGGTTGTAGAGTTTTCCAGGAATCGTTCTTACGATTTGAGATATGGCGCTTTCCTTACGACCGATGAGTTCTACGAACCTCCTACCCTGTAGGAAAACAAAATGCTTGACATCAATGTATTTGAGGGCTTTCAACGAATCCATGATCGATCCCGACAGAGGAGAGATGACATCATTAACATTGGGAGGGAGGAGCATGCCAGAGTTCGAGATTGGGAACATGTGAGGTCAAACTATCAAACTGTTTGAGAAATCGCCCACCTTACCTCTAGGCAACACCATCCAACAGTCAACAATAATTCCATCGTCTAATGTCAAAATCAATGGTGCTGGAAGTTATAGAGTGGCATTGGAGGGGAGTTCTTCCTAGAGGAACGCCTTACGACATAATTACAAATTTTCATATTGAAAACGTAATAAATTACACATCTCCCTCACAATTGGAAAATTTCCACCTTCTTCAGATTATCAATGTTGAAGGGAAAATTATGCTCCTCCATCACTAGATATTAGCCAATAAAGATTGTCCCCATTACTAACTTGGTAATTGAGTTATATATATATATATATATAATATATATATATATATATATATATATATATATTTTCCCTTCTATATATAGGAAAATCTATCATAACTTAGTTAGTTGATAGATTTAGTTGAAAACTCAATTTTGACATGCTATTGGTCGTATCCATAATGTTGATGCCACGTTGATTGAACCCATAATTGCTAAGATCAATAATAAAAATAATGTGAATTCGTCAAAACATAAATGACTACGAATTGTTTAACTACAACCACATAAAAATACATGATTCCTTGTTATTTAAATAGTACTATTGTTTACACAATCTAAACAGAATTATTGTTATCACAATGTATAATAATGAGAAATTGATATGGTGCTACAAATTTCTTACGCTTCTTTGAAACCAAAGAAGTGATATTTTGTTTTTATTTTTTATTTTAAAGATTAAAACAATACAATTAATTATCAACGTTCTAATCACTCACTTTAAGTTTAATATTTGGAACACCAATCTCAGTTTACCTATTTTCTTAGTTTCCTTGAACTAATATTGTAAAATGACAATTAGATATTTGCAATGGCAGTGCAATTGAAATATATATTATTTATACACGTATATTTCAACAACATTTATTTCTGTTTTTTGTTTTCTTGAATGTGCAACCTATTTCAATTTCATTTGAGCTTATTGTTTATACATGTACAACAACAATTGTATCATATTTAATTTCAATTTCCCCAACTCCATATAAGGAATTGTTTTACTTCAATTTTATTTAGATATCGTATAAAAGCTAACTACATCAAAAAACCCCAACTTCACATCGGGAATTGTTTTTCTTTTCACTCTCCCAATTTCTTTTATACATCGTATAAAATCTAGGTAAATCAAAAGAAACTCAACTTAAATCAAATAAGTTTTAAAAGAAACACAAAAAATTGGTCCATGGGATTTTGGATGAAAAGTAAATCTAGGGAATATCGAATAATATTGGCCTGTGAAAATCCTACCTATTAACATCTCAAATCTCACCACCAGGTTAAGAAAGTCGATGTCTCTGTCTCTCTAGTCCAGTACATGGAGAAAACTATTTAATGTGGCAATGGGCGTGCACACTTGTTACAACATATATTGAGAGACAGACACATATCAGGATTTTTAGACACGTGTAAACCTGCGACAAGAATCTCTTCATCACCCTATGTCTCATCTTTCTCCCCAGTGTATAAATAAATTTAGCTAGCCATCGTTCATTGTCTTAGGAACCCTTATACACTCACCCACCCATTACCCTCACAAGCATCTTATTCTTGGTTTCAATGTTTTAAAATATTCAAACTGTGATCGTTTGAACATTTTACAATATTTAGACTATGACTGCAACATTTGATTTGTGTCTATACATAGATATCTGCACTGAAATTGAACACATAGATCTCTACACTACAATTGAACAAGGTCTACAAGGATGAATTACCAAAGGAATTTGGTTTATTTGTTCGTTGTTCCTATGAGGAGAGATTGCAATCTACAGGATCAAAGACAAGGAGAATGTGAATAACGACGAAGATTGATCCTACCCAAGAAGAAATAGAGCAATGGAAAAGAAATCTTGTCGTAGATAGTTCATGACTTCAATCATCTTTGGAGGAACAAGTATAGGATGAAGTTGACCCCTTTCGATCAATTCAACATAACATATAATGATTTTGATCAACCGCATTTTTGGGGGTTTTTTGCACGCATTCCTTTTTCCATTGGTGCATACGAAAGTAATCGAGGGGCAAGGAGTGACTCTCTTTCGAAGAATGAACCACTCTCTTGAATTTTTCTTTGCATGTGTCTTCCCTATTTTTTGCATTAGGAATCGATCCAATGAAGGCCAACATGATATTATAAAATCATGTAATGCAGGGGAGTTGAAAAAGAGTGGCATTAAATTCAAATCCTTGTCCACAAAGTCTGCTCAGATCCGATTTGAAAAATAATCTCCCTAGACTTCTCTCTCCCAGCTAGGGAAATGGTGCTGATTTTCTACACCATTAGCTAGGTGGCTCTTCAAAATCCTAGATGAATGCAAACCATGAAATTACTTAGAGGGTTGTGATAACACATTTTAGTATGTTCGTCATTTGAGCTCATGTCTTTCTTTTGGTGTTTATTGCAGGCAGGCGAAGGGTATGTGTAGATTGTAGATTGCTATGGTTCCAAATGTTGAGGTAGGATTTTTGGTTACTATGGTTGATCATCGAACAATTAGATATAGATTATAGATTCATTGATTCAGAGTGACATTGAGCTTGATGATTTGTGTTTAAATGGTAGAAAAATGAGTCATGTAGTGATGCGGTTCCTCCCCCTCCACTAAGGATGACACATTCATTCTTCATAAGATTGTGGACTGGTTGACAAAGCATGTTTGTCTTAGCTATTGCGGCGACACTGATAAGGCTGGTGGTAAAGAAGCGGGGATGGTGGTAGAGATGCTGGTGCATGACATAGCGCTCATGAACCTTCAGGGTAATTTTTCCACGTGTCATATTTTTATTAGAGTGAGGAGGACAAAAATAAAGCTCGTGATTGGTGGGTGTTGTGCAGGCAATCATTTCAGTGGATATAAATTATCCCTCTAGTCCTATGGGAGGATCTAGAAACAACCAAAGACAAATATGTACAAATTTTCCTAGTTTATACCAAAAAACACAAAGGAGGATAAATGACCTACCTCACTTTGATGCTAACGTTCGTTGGTGTTGTCCTTGATTCTTTCGCTTCCAATCTAAATCTCCTCTTCACCATTATGGATGACTACCTACAAGTAAAATCATGTGGAGACAACAAACACATACATAGCAAGAACCATTCCGATATAAACCATATAACAGATCAAGGAGTATTATACTAAATGAGCAATGATTGACACGTTTATGGAAAGCAAACACATAATGTATTATTAATAGAAGATAAAGGGAGCATTACAACCACTTAAGCCTTGATGTTGGAAGCCTCCTTTAGGTGAGTTTCAAATTCCTAGCCTTAACCTTCAAAAACTCCTTTCTCCTTAGCAAAATGGGCAACATTTGGGCATAGTTCAACACTAGAAAGGCAACCAATAAATAGCCAACCAGTTGTGGATAGTAGGGATCTCATTCATAGGGAAGGAGAGGGAGTTAAGGACCCATAAAAGGAGGGAGAGGTTCCACATATTAAGGGAAAGATCCATGAAAGTAGGATCAAGGACCAAGAATCGGAGATATCATTCTAATCCTTATTCACCTATAACCAACTCACCATTCTCGAGACTTCTAGTAAGAGAAGATTCTCCTCCACTTTGGGAAAAACTGCCTGAAGAGGTTCAATATGGGTTTTCTTGATAAAAGCCATGCTAGCAACATTAGGATAGTATAGTGCAACAAGGTATCAGCACATGTCACTAGTGATGCAAATAGGGCTGATCTTGAAAACAAGGTTTTTTGACAAGTTTCTTCAGAATTATTTCAAGGTAAGTTTTCTTCTTTTCTTCGGGGATGCTTTTGTATATGTTCCATGGTGAATATATTGACAACTTTCATCATTTTGACACTTCAGGATATGAGACGGGGAGTGTGACAAAATATTGTATAACAGATACCCCCTAAAGCATGAAGGCAGAAAGATAAGTAATGGTTGAAGTGCTTTACAAGTTAAGGCAAGGACCCAGAGAAACACAGTCAGGAGACCTGCAAATCAAGCATGATACAAGATATCTGACATCTTTGATGTAATTATGCCTAATAATACATCTTGGAGTAGGCATCTAACAAAACATGCATCCATGACATGGAAGCAACCATCTGAATAGAAGGGACCATGTGTATGGATCCATGACATGCATGCAACCATTCGAATATAAGGGATCATGTTTACAAATATGAATATCTAATAACTCCATGCAAACTGGATTTATCAGACGAAACCCAAGGTCTTCATCTCTATATCGATCCAACCAAAGTACGAATTCCACCATGTGAATATATGTGTGGCAGTCGAACATGGTAGAAAACCACCTAATTACGATCAATGATGTAAATCGTTAATAGGCATGAGAGAAACCACCAATAATGACAATGGATCTCAAGGTACAACAACATAATCCATTAGTGTGAACAATAAAACTAAATTTGAACACACGCAGAATCATTCGATCGAAGGTCAATGATGTGAACCTATTGTTGAATCTGAAGAACCATCCATTGAGGCATGCAAGATCCAAGGTACCGAAAAGGACTTTCTAGACCATCTTCTTGGATAATAAGTTGGAGTAGAAAGGAAGTGATCCGTCGAAGGAGGTCCATAATGTTTCCCAGATCATCGACATGAAACATTGGACTTTGCAGAGTTGGAAAGAGTGATTTAGGATTGTTGCATAAAAGTCAAACATGGTATAAGTGGTTTGAATTGTAGATGGGACTTCTCTTGAACATATCGGCGAGACGACTTCAGAATTTGGCAGCATTTGACTCAACATAGGATTAGAAGTCATGGTGACAATAGGAGATAACAGGATGAGAGGCAAATGGATTCCCAAAACCCAATAAGGCAAGTGATGAAGTGAGGATAACCCAAACTTGACATGAGATACAAACAAGTGTCTGTTCAAGAGTGACATGTTGCCTTTATATAAAATACAGGACATATGTTTACCTCTATTTTTCCCTACTATTTCTAGCAAGTACCTCATTATTTTTAATCTCAAGCTTAAAGAGGATATCATATGCTTGTCGTATAAGTTCATCCTTCGGATGAATCCATCCTAGTATTTTTAATGAGCCCTAGGAAGGAGTAGCTCAGTCTCATCAAGGTGACAAGTCCTTCATCGTTTTAGTTTTAGAAGTCCGACGGAGGGATAACTCGTCATCCATTTCATGTTTAGATAGTTTGAAAAAGAGGTGAAAAGAAAATCTAGATGTCTTTTTTTGTAAATAATCTCTTGAATCTGAAAAGGTAGAAAATAATACTCGAGAGATCTTGCTAGCCATGTTTGACTAAGGTATTCCTTTTTCTTAGCTAGTCCATCTTAGTCTGGAAAAGGGTTAAAATTATACTGAGTAGGCACCTTTTCATTTAATTTAACGAGTTCAGAAAGGCAAGTGCTTGGAAATATTTTCATATTTTGGAAGTCTGAAAAGAGATGATAGGGAACTCCTCCTGAAGGAACGAGTGGTATAAAAGGATAACAACTGGTTTTGGTAATGATGGAACTACTCAAAACATGTAAATGTTAAGAGGATGGCTAATAAGAACACTCATCGCAATGGTTCCTCAGGTAAAGGGTAAAGCAACCAAGTGAAAGCATATGATTGACCAAAGAGATGGTGATGCTGGAATGAAAAAACCAAGGCTCATCCAGCAAAAATAGGTTGATAAAAATGACAATCACGAGAGGTAAAGTGGAAATTGTTTCATTTTTACACAAGCTTGAACCATGGGAAACTATGCTTGAGGATACTTGAAGATGGTTTCATTTTTTCACAAGCTTGAAACATGAGAAAAAACTATGCTTGGATTTGGTTTCATTTTTACACAAGCTTGAAACAGAGACAAACTATGCTTGAGATTGGTTTCATTTTTACACAAGCTTGAAACAAAGAAAAACTATGTTTGGGATAAGTTTGCATGCTCCCAACATATTGACTCAATTCGAGGTACATTCCCCACAAGCTTCATTTCATTCACCTAAGTAGACTACTGGTGACTAACAAGTGGATGGGATGAAGGTTCATTTATGAGATCAAGTGAAAAGACTTGTCTAGGAATTTACGAGATCTAATCAAAAACTCAAATTGGAAGGGGATTTGTTTCATTTTTTAACGAGCTTGACACAAGAAAAGAACCATGTTCATGATACCTTGTTTCATTTTTTAACGAGCTTAACACAAGTAAAGGAACTCTGCTTTAGGAACCTTGATTCATTTTTTAAGAAGCTTGACACAAGACAAGGAACTTTGCTCCGAGAACCTTGATTCATGATCCATAAGAAGCCATGGATTCCAAGAGGTTCTCATCATATGTGAGAAAAACACTCTGGAAGGGATACATGTCAAGGGATCTAATGGAAAGGACAAGCTCGAATGTCCCTAGTACATGATGCACTATATCATTGACTAGATCATCAATAGACATAAGCATGGAATAGGTGGCCACATAATTAAGCTGTGGCGGGGGTGATACCACTTGCATACAAGGACCATTTAGGGATGCTAGTTGATTGGGAGCCAAAATTAGAACCAATGAATGCAAGCTGATCAATGGTCACAATTCTTCCTTCATGCGGGAAACACATTAATCGAATGAGAGAAGAGACAAGAGCTCCTGTGACATAAATATAGTCACGACCAAGGAGTAAATTAAAATCAAAAGGGCCTTGGACAACCATCATATTGATATATATGATCTTTCCTCCCAAAGTAATAGGTAACTTAGGAAGGATCCCTAACGGTTGATTGATTCCTCTAATAAAGGAAATAAATTTTGGGTAACAAGTATAAGCTGCAGAGAACCTAAAACTAACCAAGTAGTTGAGGACATAATACCAATAAATGTGCCTTCATCTATGATTGTGCCAGGTACGAGTATATTCTAAGCAGGACGACAATATCTTGCCAATCGACTCCAATCAAAGGAAGTGACCATACTACTTGGAGGGGGTGCCATGGGAATGGGAGAACTGCCCCCTTCCATTATGAGAATGAGAGGATCACCCCCCTTTACTGTGGGAATGAGAGGATTTCCCCCCAATTAATTGGAATCTGAAGAAACAAGAAGAACCTGAAGCGATATGAAATTCACTCTCTACGGGAAAGGTATGATCAACTGAAGGTGGAATTGAGTCAACCATTTTCTTAACTAATGGTTGGTTTGGAATGGGCTCATGGGATTCAAATTCATAGGGAGTGGGATTGACTAGAGATGGATTCTGATCAATCACTTAATCAACCAGTGGAGGATCAGGGGAAAGATTTCGACAACCAGTCAGAAGACAAGTCTGAGAAGCTGTAAGGTTGTCCAAAAATTTTGATGCTTCATCCATACAAGGACAAAGGTGAATAAGATGATTCACTTCACATAACTTACAAGGAAATTTGATTTTACCCTTTTTCCCATGGACCTTACTATCACTAGTTGAGGGTTTGTCACCAACACGATCTCTAGAGGCTGATGACAAAGGCCGGTGTGAGCATGTAGAACACACTTCTAATACCTTGGGAATACCAGGACAATATCTAAGAAGGTGATCACCCTTACATAACATGCAAGCGAATCTAATTTTGCGGGGCTGATTAGAAGGTTTCTCCACATTAGTTGCATCTATAGCAATGGATTCTTGGTTCCCCCCTTGCTTATTTTTCTTCTTCTTAATCTTCCTTTTCTTCTTCTTCTTATCCAACTGGTTACCAACTTGCAGGCTTTCACCAGATGAAGAGGAAGAAGAGGAAGAAGATCGAACAAGCGAAGAAGGTAAAGTGTCAACTTTAGGATCGAATGGAGGTTCATACTGTTCATGTGGAGGAGAACTTGATTGAAAAGCAGTTTGGACATTTGGAACAATAGGGGTTCAAAATAACCAAACTGGAAAACCAATGGTAAATCCCAGAAGGTACAACGTTGCATATAAGGAGCACCAATATTTCCAAACGAAGGAAAAGGACATGGATTCCCATTAGAGGGGTTCCCTTGATTGGTGGACTCAGGAACATTTTCCATTAGTTTCAACCTAATATCTACTAAGGAGTATCTCCATAGGGAAGGATGTTGTTCTGCGGTCAATTAATTTTAGAACTTAACAAAAAATAAATAAAAAATGGTAACTAGGAATAAAGGTTTTCCAAGCAACCGTGAACTGCAATATACACCTTGGAGAACCAAGGACTTAACGTACATAAACTAATCTCCTCAAATGATGTGTTTGGTGTATCACGGTATACAAGGTGGCAGACTCAGTTACCTATGGATGGAGAGAAACCTATAGGGGACTCCCAAAATATACTCGATGGTACATGGAAGTGCAATTTGTAGTAGTCTTGTTTAATGCGTAACCATTCAATGAGATTGTTCCTCTATATTTTTCATGCGTGAAGCGCCATCCAATATACCTGAAGGTACATGGAGAATGATCCTATACACTTCCGTACGTGGAACGAGATTTCACCCCTGGGATGCAACGCTGGAAAACAATGACAAATCCTATGTTTAATGACACTGAAACACATCTCTAGCCTATATCTCTAGATGTTTGCATTAATGTTCCAAATGCTCCTTAGGTTAATTGAGGTAAATTTTAAAGTTGATCTTGAATTATGTTTCAGTTTCAAGGCTAAAAAATCGATGCCGCCTGAACAAACCTACGATGCAACTAATATGAAAAAATGACTCTTTTCATTTCGACGAAAGCTATCTAGTGTAGGGAAGAAGTGCAAACATTGATGCAACACTCAAGTATGTAACAAACACAACTTCCTAATCAGATATTTTACTTTCACTATTCCAATGCACCCATCAAAAGTAAAATGAATTTGAATTCACTAAAATGCACCTACGTGAATTTTTTCACTTTTTATTTTCAATGAATGAGAATGCACTTTCACCTTTCAACATTAAGCAATGTAATCTATGCTCAATGATAATCCCAAAAAATCGATTTTCAATGAAATGTAATCTAATGCAATTTCAAAAAGTAAAATTTGAGATGAAATTTAAGCAAATGCAAATGCCATTTTTTTATGGTTTTCAAAAGAACTAATAATGCTTTAACCAACAACAAATCAATATTCCTTCCACACATAAAAGCAACAAACAATAAATTCAATCAACCCAAAGAACTAAAGACCCAACCAAAATTCACTTTCACTACTTCAAACAATGGGATTGACTTTTGCAAACCAATAAAAAATCAACAAAAATAATGGAAGATTCTATGCACACAAAGCAGGAGGTCAATTCAGAGATTAAGACACGCTAGACCTTTTTGGTAGAAACCCAAAAAATTCTCATTTTTTGGACCAACGCTACTTTAATGGTAAAAATATGCGCTGACAAGGGTTTTCAATGCTACTTTAATGGTAAAGACTTGTGCTGATAGGCTGGCAAGGTTTTCAGTGCGACTGTAAAGGAAAAGGCAATGCTGATAACACAAATGTCTTGGAAAAAATGTGTTGGGCAAGAAAGTCTTAGGAAAATAAAAAGAAATTCAAAGAGAGATCCAAAATTGACATCTAAAGGACATACTAATCAGAATGTAGACCCATAATGAACTTAAATTATAGATCACTAGGAGGTTCGCCAAACTAATCAAAAAGACCAAACATAAAAAGGAGGTTTGAAGGGTTATAAGATCCCCAATGGAGTCGCCATTTTGTTGTGCAGGCAATAATTTTTGCAGACAAAAACGATCCCTCTAGTCCTATGGGAGGATCTAGCAACAAACAAAGACAAATATGTGCAAAATTTCCTAGTCTATACCAGAAAACACAAAGGAGGATAGATGACCTACCTCACTCTGATGCTAACTTCCATAGGTGTCGTCCTTGATTCTTTTGTTTCCAAGCTCAATCTCCTCTTCTCCATTATGGATGAATATGTGCAAGGAAAATCATTTGGAGATGACAAATACATACATAACAAAAACCATTCCGATATAAACCATATAACAGATCAAGGAGTATTATACTAAATGAGCAATGATTGACACATTTATGGAAAAAAAACACATAATGTATTATTAATATATGATAAAGGGAGCATTACAACCACTTAAGCCTTGATGTTGGAAGCCTCCTTTAGGTGAGTTTCCAAGTCCTAGCCTTAACCTCGAAACACTCCTTTCTCCTTATCGAAATGGGCAACATTTGGGCATAGTTCAACACTAGGACGGCAACCAAGCAATAGCCAACTAGTTGTGGATTAGGGATCTCATTTATAGGGAAGGAGAGGGAATTAAGAATCCATAAAAGGAGGGAGAGGTTCCAAATATTAAGGGAAAGATCCATGAAAGTAGGATCAAGGATCAAGAATGGGAGATCTCTTTCTAATCCTTATTCACCTATAACCAACTCATTGTTCTCAAGACTTATAGTAAGAGAAGCTTCTCCTCCACTTTAGGAAAAACCGCCCGAAGGTTTAATATGGGGTTTCTTGATAAAAGCCACACTCATAGCGCTATGATAGTATAGTGCAACAAGGTATCAACATGGGTCACTAGTGATGCAAATAGCACTGATCCTGAAAACAAGGTTTTTTGACAAGTTTCTTCAGAATTATTTAAAGGTAAGTTTTCTTCTTTTCTTTAGGGATGTTTCTGTATATGTTCCATGGTGAATATATTGATAGATTTCATTATTTTGACACTTTAGGATATGAGACGAGAAGTGTGACAAAATACTGTATAATAATAGGGAAGAAAAAAACAAAGCTTTGTGATTGGTGGGGTTGAACAATGTTTGCACACCCAACCCCGTAAAGAAAACACCTATTGGCATAATTAAATTTTTATAATCATTTCATTTCTTCCTCATAATAAAAGCTTTTTTTTTTGAACTTTAATTTACATTATATCTCTATATAAAGTTATATAAGATTAAGGTGTACATTGAATTTTTGTAATTATGACAGACCTTAATTTTTTTTTCTTATTACTATTTTTAATTTGTTAATTTCAATTACTATTTTACTATTTTTAAATGTAACTTTATGTGACAACATCTCTCCCATACAGAGTTGTAGAGCACCTCTCAGCGCAATTAATTTAGATCTAATAAAACTAAAAAAAACTATTTGTATAAAATATATTTTATTACTAAAGTTATGAGATTTGTAAGTAATTTAAATTTAATCTTTCTAACAACTTCTACCAATTTAAATTAAAAATTTCTCTCAATAAAGATGAGGATAAACAAATGTAAAATAAAGCTTGTGATCAAGTTACTTGTAGTTGGGCGTTTTCCCTATTGTAAGTTCTTCCTTAAAGATGCGAGTGAACTTTCTGTTAGATGCCTAGATTTACCTCAGGCTAAAAAGGTAGGATCCAGGGCCAACATCAAACCACGCTTAGCCTGGTAGCTAGCCCTACTAGGTCAGGAGAGGGCTCTCTCTGAGTCAATCTCAGCGGATTATGGTCACTAAAGTCTTGAGATGACTGATTTGATTAGTTATATTAGGCTAGGTATAGATGTAAAAGAGTTTGTTTGAATAAATTGATGATTTTGTGGGCTCTAAGGGAAAGGCATATCTTGGGTGCAGGGAATAAGGCTCAGTCTTGCAGGGATCTCAACGGGGCAAGGTAGGCAACTATTTTTGGCACTCTAAATCAAGTGAGATGGATGGATTAGATAGAGGGGGAGTTGAAGAGGGCAAGAGAAGCCATGGGTCCTCTCCAAACAGTTGAAAATATCAAAAACTAAAGAAAACTTCAAGTAGAGCACTGCAATCTCAATGTATTCTACTTACACTCTTGTTTGATTTAGTTGAGAATAAATAAGAAAGAAATGATATACATAACACATGAATAAATTCACAAAGACATAAGAAAGCACTGTACCAAAAAAAATTCCACAGGGATCCCAAAGAGTACTGCAAACCCTGGTCTCAATTCCTTAGCCAAAATATTGATATGAGTGTACAATGAAGCTCCCTACTTTCTCTAGAGTCCAACCATGATAATGACTGAAAAATACATAATATAGACAAAGCATAGCTCATAATTGCCTCTAGGGGTCGGGCTCAGATGTTCAGGAGCTGATCCAACTGATTTAAACTAGGAACTAGAAATCAGGCAATGAAACAGTATGCCTCTAGAAACAAGGGAACTGATTCATCAGTTTCAAACAACTTTTTTAACTGATGAATCTACCTAAACAAGTGAAAATTTGACATATTTACATCATGATCCATCAATGTACATGAAATTACATCACAATTTGACATTAAGAAAGTGAAAAAGTCAAACTGGCCAAAACTGGGTGAAAAATAGAGCAATACTTGGTCAAACTGGCAATTTTTCCTCTATGCGCCGTGCCTGTTTGGACCCACTTTTGGAGGCCTTCCCAGTGTACAAATTAGCTCCAAGTATGATTGTTGGAAAGGTATGTGTGTCTAATTTCCAACCCAAGTGGACGTTTTGAATTTGGCCTTCATTTTCGCTGTCAAAAATCAAATCTCCCAAGACTGCTTCCTGTGTGTCAAAATAGGGGTAGTAAGGTCATGTTTTGAGTGTTTTTGACCTTTTTGAGGGCTCAAAACCTACCCAAACTTCTTGGCCATAGGTAGGAAAATATAATTCTTCATGATAAATCCAAAAATGCTTAGTTTTTGTGATTTAGAGGCTCCTAGCAAAAGCGAGCGCCACGTGGCGCGGCACATAGGGCAGAATTTCCTGTTTTTGTGCCAAAAAATTTCAAAAATTTAAAAAATGCTCCAAATTTTTTGAAATTTGGACTGAGTCTTCTCTATCAAGAGATATGTTGGGCCAAGGGAGCTTCAGCCAATATCCGAAGTCGATCATGCTCCTTTCGCCTCTTTGAAGCCTTCTTCAATTTTGCCTTTAAACTCCTTATTCTTGCCTTGCAAACTTTGTTCCTCGCCATGTAATGGAAAGCCATGTGTCTCAACAAGTATTTCTCCTTGTTAGCCTTCTCCAACAATCTCTCTACGTGGATATTGGCTCTCTCGAGCCAAGACTCCCGGTCGGCATTGATCTCTTGCTCAAGTGAAGTGAACTCCACGCTCCTTCTTTGGGCAGCTTGGCGATTCTCTCGAATGTTTTGTAACGCCATGATCACCTGCTGATCTTGAAGCTGCTTATTCCTATGTTCCAAATATCTGATAATCCACTTAGCCCTCTCCAAGTTAAGGGACTAGGCTTTGATGTCTGTCTGTTTCTCTTGGATGATTTCTTTGAGATTTGCGTTTTGTGGGCCCACATCTGTATCATCATCCTCAATAAGAATAAAGTCCCGCTCACCTAAAGGCCCCTCATCTTGCATTGGCCTCTTGCCTTTGTCCTAAACCTATGGTGCTGATGACAGAAGCAAGACCCCTTCCACCCCAGGTGGAGATAATACTCACTTTGCTGCTACGAAAAACTGCCTAGTGCCCTTCTGATAAGTGATAAACACCGACATACTGGCGACCTGTGTCTCATGACATTCATGCTGATAAGAAGGTCCACCGGTCTCATGAAAAGCCTCTGAAGGTCCTTGAGGAGCTGTGAAAAACTCACGAGAGATGAAATCCTCCCAAGTGATGCCCTGTAAGCCAAGCTGATGGATGACCACAATTTTGATGAGAGCAAAATGGTAAATACTGTTGAATTGCTGCTGAGGCGTTTTGTGCTGCACTAGAGTGGTCATCCTTTCGATATTTCGGCACATGAAGTAAGGGATGTTCATCATCCGTACCCAGGTAAAATGCATTAGCAGCCTGATATGATAAGCATACAAACGGGAGAACCGACCCTCACAGCTGAAATACTTCATGATCAGTTTCATTAAAGGAGCATATTCATCTCTGAGGTACCGAAAAGGAGACATTCTCTTGAGCTGTCTAAAAAAGCTGGGCGTGATGTATGGTTCGTAATGCTGCTAGTCAATTTGCTGCCTCTTGTTCCATTGCTCTCTAATGTTGGGAATACCGGTTGCTAGTGAAATAGATTCTGGTGTTAATGTGAAAGTGACACCAGCTAGAGTGGCTTGACCATCATGTAAATGAAACACAAATAAGCGGGCCAACTTATGGTGAAACTGAATGCTAGCAACCTTCTCACAAAATTCATAGCAGGACTGGTGTTGGAAACAAGAGATGGCAAGTGGGCAGGCCTGTAACTCAACAAGAGTGTTTGGTTCTTCTCGAATATGTTTTCCATCTCTATGAGGCCTCCTAGGTGCATGTACTTCTGTTGGTGAATCACTGTGGGTTTCCTCTTCATAATCATATGAAGGATCAGATGCCATCTCTACTAGTGGATAAACTGTCTTGGAGAAGTAGGCGATGATATGTTGAATTGTCTTGATGATGTGTTCTGATTTTTCCACCAAGGGAAGAGCGATACAAGGGACTGTAGAGGGGAAAAACAGTGAGGGATTTAGGGACTGTTTGGGGTAGGGTTTAGTTAAGAGAAATGAGGAATTAGGGAATGATTTAGGAGGGACTAGGGTTTGGGAATTTTTTTTTTGGACTTTGGGAAATGGGAATTGGGGTATGGATTAGGGGTGTGTGAATTAGGGGAATAGGGAAATCAAGGGAAAAAATGGAGTAGGGAGTTGTGAGGTGAGGGGATAACTTGGCAGCCCAACAATTAACACAAAACCCTAACACTGTTTTCTTTGGAGAGAGAGGTAGGGTTTGGTTTCTTTAAACACTCACCATGCAACAAACACCATCAAACAACCATCAAATGTGTATGAAAAGAAATGAAAAGGGTCAACCTACTTGTACCAATGACAATCCACGCGTTTTGGAGCAAGTGTTTGAAGTTTCGGGCTTGCTGGCTGTGTGCGCCACGCAACAAACCCAATGCGCCACGCCTGTGAAAAATTGAACTGGAGGTTGAGGCCTAGTGCACCATGCCTCTGCTTTTTGGCAATTTTTTCTCCAACTTTGCCTTGTTCACCTCAAAATGACTTTGCTTTGATCCGAGAGTGCAAATGAACTTTGTAATTTGAAGAAATGACTTATAAACAACGAGCTTTTAAATTTTTGGCTCATGAAACCCACTTTCATAATGTTTTGAAAATGACTTTATTTTTAAACTCTGTTTTTGGACTTTTTCACTTCATTTGAGCTTTGTGATGAACAAAATGACCCGTGCTTTGCTTGTTTTGCAGGTGTTGGAGCTATGGGGGCTAGGGAAAGTGACCAGGGTTGTAGGGGAAGTAATTTACATATGAAGGAAATAACATTACATGATTTATGTACAATACAAACAATAATACTCTGTTTTTCCTCAAAACTCTGTTTTGAGGAAAGACACATCTCTGAACACTTGATGATGACTTTTATTGATGTTGGAACCTCCTCATGTGCTTGCTAGGTGTTATTGAACATTTTAAAACACTTTTTGATGAAACCCTAAAGAAACCCTAGACCTAAATGACACTGGAACGCTAAAACAAACCCTTCGCAATCTTTAAGACAAAAGATAATTGTATATGCTTTTTAATGAACAAACATGAGCCAGCAGGTAAATGACATGAGGGAAAAAGTAGGAGAAACCACTATCGTTAGATGATCCATGAACCTAATGGAATGCAGCTGACTGGGCGGGACACCTAATATGAAATGCAACAAGAGGATTTTATCTCTAACGGAGGGATGAAGATACCGACACAAACATTGGCTCCAATGGGGATGGTAGCTCCTTGGAGGTGCCAAGAACTACAAATCTCTGGGAAAGCTGACAGTGCCTTCGTCCATTGGGCTATGGAGTCAATAACTTCGACAAAACAAAACTAAACTCTTGACTTAAAGACTCAATTTCAAGACTGAATGTGACTCAACACTGACCCATTTTCAAGACTGAAATTGACTGGAAGACTTGACTCTAACAAACCAAACCAAAACTGAAATCAAACTTCAGTTTTATAGCCTTCACCTCAGGCCCCAAGTTGAAGAATGAAAATAATACACACTTGCAATGAAATTTAAACAAACCGGTATATACAGTGATGAGTAGGACATCAGAAAATATTTCACAAATAATACCGCTTGAGGAGCCAACCATTGACCGCTCCACCCGGATAATCTTCGCCATTCAGCTCTTGCAACAGGAAAGAATTCTGGCCCTAATATGCAGCAATCTTGTTTGGTCCTTTCCAAAGATTTTCAAATTTTCCGTTTTTACCTTTCTCCTCATTCCTTGCATCCCATTTCAGCACTATGTCTCCTATCTCAAACCTATCCGCCTTTGCTTTTTGGTCATATATTCTCTTGATTCTTTCCTGCAGCTTGAAAGTATTTTGAAATAATTCCTCCCTAGTTTGCTGCAAATGTATTATTTGATTGATCCTCCGCTGCAAAACATCATCTTTGCTGCTCGCTTCTTGCAGAAGTTTGACCACCGGGACTGCCAAAGAGGTCGGGAAAACTGTGTCCACACCGTACACAAGCTCAAAAGGAGACATGCCTATAGATTTTTTGTGACTTACCTTATCTGCCCAAAGTGCATTGACCAGCTTTTTGTGCCAACTTTTCTTGTTAATTTCCAGCAGCTTTTTGATAATGTTGACAAGAGATTTATTTGAGGATTCGGCCAATCCATTTCCCTGTGGATAATAGGCAGTCGGATGCCCCAAAGTGATTTGATACTTATGACAAAAATCAATCATTCTTTTCGATTTGAAGGCTGCTGCATTGTTAGTGATCAACTTATTGGGACAGCCAAATCGAAATAAAATGTTGTTTTCAAGAAAGGAGATAATTACCGAATCGGTGGCTTGTCTTGTAGGAATTGCCTCAATCCATTTGGTGAAATAATCCGTTGCCATGAGGATCCACTTATGCTACGCTAAAGAAGGAGGATGAATCTCACCGATGAAATCCTAACCCCATTGCTGAAATGGAGCACTTACTTCAATGGGTTTGAGTGGTAAAGGCTGCAACTTCCTCTTACCTTGGAAAATCTGACATTCATGGAAGCTGGCCACTGTTTTGTACACATCAGCAAAAAGAGTTGGCTAATAATACCTGGCTCTCAAGATTTTATTGGCTGTTGTCTTCCATAAAAGATGGCCTCCACAATCTCCTTTGTGAAACTCCTCCATCACATGTTTCGCTTCTTCGTCCACTAAACAATTTACCCAGACACCACCAGAGTCTTTCCAATAAAGTGCATCACTCATGATACAAAATTTTGCAGCTTTCAATTTTAGTGTTCTACTCTTGTTTTTAGCCATTCCAGGTGGTGACGATAAGTTTTGGAGTACATAAACAATGTCCGAATACCAAGGAGAAAGGAGGAACATTTTTGATACCTGTATGAGCAGATTCTCTTCATTTGCCATGGACATAGAAGTAATTAGATTAATGTCCAGGACGTGTAGATTTGACTCAGCCATTAGTTTAGCCAGCCCTTGTCCTTTAATGAGATTTGTCGGTTTGATTTCCACATCATACTCCAACAAGGCAGCAATCCATTTGCCTCTTCTCCCCTCCGGATCTGTTTGCACTAGGACATCCTTAATAGCAGCGTTAGGGACATAGGCAAGGATGTGAGAATGCAAAATGTAAACCATAAAATATTTCAATGCCTTTACCAAAGCAAGGGCCTATTTTTCAATAATATTATACTTCAATGCCGCATCCCTTATGGTTCTGCTGAAAAAAGCGATTGGATTCTCGAGTTGGTCTCTTTTTTGCATCAAGACCGTTGCCATAGTATGGTCCGAGGCAAATGAAAACAAAATAAAATCCTGAGTATAGTATGGGCTGATCAAAACCAGAGCTGAAGAAAGAGCTAATTTTACCAAATTGAAGGACTTAACCGCTTCCTCAGTCCATGTTACTGCACTATCCTTTTTGTGCATATTTGTGATTTCCCTTAAGTTTTCTGAAAGATTGGGCACAAAGCAACGTAAAATATTTATCTTACCATTGAAGGATTGGATTTCTTTCTTACTTCGTGGAAAATCAATCTTTTGAATGGCCTTCACCCGAGCGGGATCAATGCGGATGCCCTCCTTTGAGATGATGTGCCCAAGAAGCTTGCCTTCATCCATGGCGAACAAACTTTTCTTTGGATTAAGAGAGATGCCATATTTTGTACACCGCTGAAACACAATCTTCAAATGATATAGGTGATCTTCATCTAAATTAGAGAAAACAGTTAAGTCATCAAGAGAAACAACTAGGAAAACATCTTTTTCATTGGCAAATGCGATATCCATCGCTTGTTGAAAGGTTGCACCGACATTTTTCAATCCAAAAGACATCTTTGCATATTGAAAGGTTCCCCACAGAGTGGTGAATGCTGTTTTGTCTCAATCATCCTCATGGACCAGAATTTGGTTATAACCCGAATAACCATCGAGTAGCGACATCCTGGATGCTTCAACTACTCGCTGAAGTATGTGATCCATCTTGGGCAATGGATAGTTGTCCTTCAAAGAAACTTTATTCAGATTTCTAAAATCAATACATAGCCGAATCTCACCTGTTTTCTTGCGCATGGGCACCAAGTTTGAAATCCAATCTGAAAACCTTATGGGAACTTTGATACCGGCTTTATACAATCGGTTCACTGCTTTCTCAATTGAGGGAAACAATTTTGGATTTATTCTCCTTAGCTTTTGATGAAATGGCTTTTGATTAGGCTTGAGCGGGATGACATGCTGAATGATACTTGTATCATATGACTTCGAATCTGAATAATCCCAAGCAAAAAAACATCAGTGAAAGAAGATAACAAACTGATATACTTGGCCTTTACCTGTGGAGGCAATGCCTTCGATAATTTTACCATCTTAGTTTTTTCAGTTGATCCAATGTTCACATCCTCCACTCCTTTTTTGGTTGGCAGCAAGCTTGGTTTTCAAGCCACATCGTCATGATCAAATAACTCCTCTAAAGGGATTAGACCTTTAGGAATGATGTTGTCTTTGAGCTGCAAAACTTCCAGCTGATTGAATTCTATATCCGCATCATCATCATCATACTCCACATCAATAGAAGTGTCCTTGAATTTACCTTCGTTTTGCAGAAATTCATCGATCTCATCATCATCTTGGAACACTTGCCAATGCCTTTGATTGTCGGTGACAGCTGGGCGATGTTTCACATGAATCTCAAACTTGTTGTTTGAATTCATTGGAATTTTTAGAATACTTGCTGCTGTTGCAAGCGAATCCGCAATGATATTATGAGCACGAGGAACACAAGTTAAAGTATAATCTGAAAATACTCTCAAAATATCAAGCACCACATTTCGGTAAGCCCGCATTCTAGGATGTTTTGCTTGGTATTACCCTTTCACTTTCTTGATAATCATCTCGGAGTCGCCATACACTGAAATCCTTTTGGCATTCAATTTTCTAAGAATTTTTAAACCAGCAATTAAAGCCTCATACTCAGCCTCATTATTTGAACAATCAAAAGCTAGTTTATAAGAGCAGACCCTTACATTGCTTGGCACTTTGTTTGGGGAGAAAACAAGGCTGCGTATCCAAATGCCAATTCCAACACCTTCCCTTCCTACCGCACCATCAAAATCCATGATCCATAGGCCTGTTTCATCCTCTTCCAAGTGCTGAAATTCTGTTTGTTCTGTTTCTCTACTTTTCTGTCCATCATTGTGTTGCTGCTGCCAGAAGGCTGATTGCTCAGTGGTTTGCCTTTCTTGCTTCAAAACTTCTTTGAAATTTTCAGAGATCTTGGGAATGTCTTCTACCTCAACTACTTGGCTATTTACATCATTAAAGCTATATGAATACAAAACAAATTATTCTAAATCAGTATGTACATAGTTGATTGGATGATTTACCGGTTTCTCCTTGCTAGTGATCATGTATTTCATCTTTTGTTCCTGATATAATTTCCTCAGCTGACCAAACACGGGAATGGTAGCATAGGAGAAATCAAGCTACATTGTCCCTTGAATCTTTGCTCCCCAAGACCTGGAAAGAAGCATGCCAAATCTAGAAGGTATATCCACTACGACTACATCCATCAAAACATTTTTGGCCGGAATCTGATCCAAACTGACCACCAAATCCTTGATAAGACCAGTGCACCTTACTCTCTCGGAATCGAAAGAGTAAAGGTCATGATACTTTCTCGTAATGTCTAGTCCCAATTTCTCCATGATGGCCTTAGGCATGAGATTATGAGAGGCTATGGAATCAAACATAACATTATGCAACACAAAGTCATGCACCCTGAGACTGATGTAGAAAGGAGCCACATCACTATCTTGAGACTGACCTTCCAATGTTGGCCCAAAAATGAACTCGGGACTGTCATCCTCCACATTCACCATATCAGATGATGGATCTAAATTCAAAATTTTGGACACCTTACCTTTATAATTGCTATTCTTCATCAACTCAGTTAAAGGAATAGATATTTTTAACTTGGAAATTTCATTTTCTAAGTTAAAAACTGAAACTTTTTCTACCTCTTTTGCTGGAACATCCTTCTTTTCAGATTTATCCTTTGACCCACTTGGCTGATTGGATCTCTCATTTGCTAATGGTGTTTTGCTGGTGGTAGGATCAGCTGTCTCTTTTCCTTTTTTCTGCACATTAGGAGGATCATTCTTTGATGCTGCTGCTTCCTTCCTTTTCTGAATTGGATTCACGGGCACATCTCTACTTCAGAGTGAATATTGTCGCTGCTGAGCTGACAAAGCATTCATGTATCCTCTTTGGTACTCATCAGACTTCTTCAAGAACAATTTCATTTGCCAAAATGAAATTTTCATCTCTTTGTTCAGCTGAATTCTCAGAGTACTCCTCATCCTCAGTGATGAAAATTGGCATATCATCGGGTGTAAAGAAATAATTTTCTTCTCCAATCACATTCTCTTCTTCATCTAATTCCAGACCATGTACAAAGTTCTGCTGTAGAGGTGTCTGCACCGGCTGCTGTGCTGCTTGTTCTTGGGCTTGCTGCTCTCTTTGTTTGATTCTATATTGTGGCTGCTGCTGGCCACGAAAGTTAGGATTTCTAACTTGGGGTTCAGGCTTGTCAATTTTCATTCTCTCAAGCATCTACTCCACCTTTTGAAGTACTTGATATGAAGTGGAAGCCTCTTCCTTTACTGTGACTTTCTTCTCAGCTCTTGCTCTAGCTCTCTTGGCAAGCAAATTTGCCTCAACATTCACTGCAATCTTCTGCATATCTTCCAAAGTAGACAGATCTCTCTCTCTTAATTGGTAGGCCATATCAGTGTCAAAACCGTCCAGAAAATTAATCAAGGCCAACCCCATAGGTGGCTTTATATGATCAGGAATTGCATTATAAACAGAGTTGAAATGAATACAATAATCTTGGACAGACTCACCAACATTCCGCTTGATGTGCTCATATTCCGAAAGGATCTAAAGAGGATTCTTCTTCACTTCCCAACGATCTAAGAACTGTCTCTGCAGATTGGCCAATGTAGTGATACTTGCAGCCAACAATGCTTTGAACCATTTCCTTACTTCACCACCAAATGTTTGTACAAACAGTCTCATTGTCACATTTTCCGCATCAATCTCATGAAGGTCGAAGAAATTTGTCATTCTGTCCACATGTTGCTGAGCTGTAACATTGTGAGGAGTGACATCAAACAAAGGAATTTTGCTTTGATAATCGGCAGGCATGTCATCCAAATTCCGAGGCAGCACAAGGGGTGCAAAATGAGCAACCATTGCTCTCGGTGGATTCAGTCTTGGGGATGTTGGGGGAGTGGGTGCAACTGATGTATGGGGTGTATGAGGAGGTGTGTGCGGAGGCGAAGCAATTTTGGAAGCTTGAGGAGTAGAAGGAGTAGATGAAGGTGATAATATTGTAGATTTTTGAGCAGAGATAATAGGCTGCACGGGGATGGTGGGAATGAAAGGCGATTCGGTGGGAATCCTTGAGCTGGATGCAATTGCGGAAGATCCAAGGGTTGCAGATGTATTTTCTAGGAAATCAATGATATTTGGCGCCACAATTGAAGTCTGGAGCTATTTAAAGATATACTCATCAATGGACTTATTGGCACTTTCAGTCTCAAGAGCCGCAACAAATTCCAGATTCAGGACCGTAGAACCAATAACACTTTCGGATTTGGTTTCAAACAATGACAAATCAAACTGTTTATCAAAATCAAGCTCTTCAAGATACTCAAAAATCACAGGACATGAACGAGACTTGAATACAGGAATTACAAAACTCTCTTGACAAAGGATTCTTGGAATAAGATTGGGATTCTCGTATACAGGAGGAGGATTTGGATCTGGATTGGCTCTGGTATATCTTCTGGAAGCTAGTGTGCTATTATTTCCAAGAGATCAAATGGACATTTACAACTTGTTCAAACTATAAAATCCTAATCTTATCATCCAAAAGCTCAAAATCATCAGATGTATTGGGGTGATTTGCAGGTTGGATTTTCCGTTAATAAGACTGGACCAGAGATTGATTGAAGTAGCGTTTATCTACTTGCGCTAATGCAAAGCAAAAGCATTTTGAAGGCTACCTGGCTAATCTTCACACTTTGTCTATAGTTTAAAAACAAATAATACTAACAAACAAACAATTTTTTCCCCAGTGGAGTCGCCACTATGTTAGATGCCTAGATTTACCTCAGGCTGAAAAGGTAGGATCCAGGGCCAACGTCAAACCCCGCTCAGCGTGGTAGCTAGCCCTACCAAGTCAGGAGAGGGCTCTCTTCGAGTCAATCTCAGCGGATTATGGTCACTAAAGGCTTGAGATGACTGATTTTATTATTGATATTAGGCTAGGTATAGATCTGAAAGAGTTTGTTTGAATAAATTGATGATTTTGTGGGCTCTAAGGGAAAGGCAGATCTTGGGTGCAGGGAATGAGGCTCAGTCTTGTAGGGATCTCAATGGGGCAAGGTAGGCAACTAATTTTGGCACTCTAAATAAAGTGAGATGGATGGATCAGATAGAGGAGGAGTTGGAGAGGGCAAGAGAAGCCATGGATCCTCTCCAAACAGTTGAAAATATCAAAAACTAAAGAAAACTTCAAGTAGAGCACTACAATCTCAATGTATTCTACTTACACTCTTGTTTGATTTAGTTGAGAAGAAATAAGAAAGAAATGATATAAATAACACATGAATAAATTCACAAATACATAAGAAAGCACTGTCCCAAAAAAAATGCCATAGGGATCCCAAAGAGTACTGCAAACCCCGGTCTCAATACTGATATGAGTGTACAATGAAGCTCCTTACTTTCTCTAGAGTCCAACCATGCTAATGACTGAAAAAATACATAATATAGACAAATAATAGCTCATCCTTGCCCCTAGGGGTCGGGCTCATATGTTTAGGAGCTGATCCAACTGATTCTAAACTAGGAACTAGAAATCAGGCAATGAAACAACATGCCTCTAGAAACAAGGGAACTGATTCATCAGTTTCAAACAACTTTTTTAACTGATGAATCTACCTAATCAAGTGAAAATTTGACATATTTACATCATGATCCATCAATGTACATGAAATTACATCACAATTTGACATTAAGAAAGTGAAAAAGTCAAACTAGCCAAAACTGGGTGAAAAACAGAGCAATACTTGGTCAAACTGGCAATTTTTCCTCTATGCGCTGCGCCTGTTTGGACCCACGTTTGGAAGCCTTCCTAGTGTCAAAATTAGCTCCAAGTATTCTTGTTGGAAAGGTTTGCGTGTATACTTTCCAACCCAAGTGGAATTTTTCAATTTGGCCTTCATTTTCCCTATCAAATATCAAATCTCCCAAGACTGCTTCCTGTGTGTCAAAGTAGGGGTAGTAAGGTCATGTTTTGAGTGTTTTTGACCTTTTTGAGGGCTCAAAACCTACCCAAAATTCTTGTCCATAGGTAGGAAAACATAATTCTTCATGAAAAATCCAAAAATTTTGAGTTTTTGTGATTTAGAGGCTCCTAGCAAAAGCGAGCGCCGAGTGGCGCGGCGCATAGGGCAGAATTTCCTGGTTTTGTGCCAAAAAATTTCAAAAATTTCAAAAATGCTCCAAATTTTTTGAAATTTGGGCTGAGTCTTCTCTAGAAAGAGCTATGTTGGGCCAAGGAAGCTTCAACCAATATCCGATGTTGATCATGCTCCTTTCGCCTCTTTGAAGCCTTCTTCAATTTTGCCTTTAAACTCCTTATTCTTGCCTTGCAAACTTTGTTCCTCGCCATGTAATGGAAAACCATGTGTCTCAACAAGTATTTCTCCTTGTTAGCCTTCTCCAACAATCTCTCTAAGTGGATATTGAATCTCTCGAGCCAATACTCCCGGTTGGCATTGATCTCTTGCTCAAGTGAAGTGAACTCCACCCTCCTTCTTTGGGCAGCTTGGCGATTCTCCCGAATGTTTTGTAACTCCATGATCACCTATTGATCTTCAAGTTGCTTATTCCTTTGCTCCAAGTATCTGATAATCCACTTAACCCTCTCCAAGTTGAGGGACAAAGCTTTGATGTCTGTCTGCTGCTCTTGGATGATTTCTTTGAGATTTGTGTTTTGTGGGCCCACATCTGTATCATCATCTTCAATAAGAATAAAGTGCCGCTCACTTGAAGGCCCCTCATCCTGCATTGGCCTCTTGCCTTTGTCCTGAACCTGTGGTGCTGATGACGGAAGTGAGACCCCTTCCACCCCAGGTGGAGATAATACTCGCTTTGCTGCTACGAAAAACTGCCTAGTGCCCTTCTGATAAGTGATAAACACCGACATACTGACAACCTGTGTCTCATGACCCTCATGCTAATAAGAAGGTCCACCGGTCTCAAGAAAAGCCTCTGAAGGTCCCTGAGGAGCTGTGAAAAACTCACGAGAGATGAAATCCTCCCAAGTGATGCCCTGTAAGCCAAGTTGATGGATGACCACAATTTTGATGAGAGAAAAATGGTAAAT
Source organism: Pinus taeda (assembly GCA_000404065.3). NCBI lineage: Eukaryota > Viridiplantae > Streptophyta > Pinopsida > Pinales > Pinaceae > Pinus > Pinus taeda. The sequence goes on along the minus strand of APFE030343766.1, from coordinate 12,783 downwards.
ACTGTTGAACTACTGCTGAGGAGTTTTGTGCTGCACTAGAGTGGTCATCCTTTCGATATTTCGGCACATGAAGTAAGGGATGTTCATCATCCATACCCGGGTAAAATGCATCAGCAGCCTGATATGATAAGCATACAAACGGGAGAACCGACCCTCACAGATGAAATACTTCATGATCAATTTCATTAAAGGAGCATATTCATCTCTGAGGCATCGAAAAGGAAACACTCTCTTGAGCTGTCTCAAAAAGCTGTCATTGATGTATGGTTCGTAATGCTGCCGGTCAATTTACTGCCTCTTGTTCCATTGCTCTCCAATGTTGGGAACACTGGTTGCTAGTGAAATAGATTCTGGTGTTAATGTGAAAGTGAAACCAGCTAGAGTGGCTTGACCATCATGTAAATGTAGCACAAATAAGTGGGCCAACTTATGGTGAAACTGAATGCTAGCAACCTTCTCACAAAATTCATAGCAGGACTGGTGTTGGAAACAAGATATGGCAAGTGGGCAGGCCTGTAACTCAACAAGAGTGGTTGGTTCTTCTCGAATATGTTTGCCACCTCTATGAGGCCTCTTGGGTGCATGTAGCTTTGTTGGTGAATCACTGTGGGTTTCCTCTTCATAATCATATGAAGGATCAAATGCCATCTCTGCTAGTGGATAAAATGTCTTGGAGAAGTAGGTGATGATATGTTGAACTGTCTTGATGATGTGTTCTGACTTTGCCACCAAGGGAAGAGTGATACAAGGGACTGTAGAGGGGAAAAACAGTGAGGGATTTAGGGACTGTTTGGGGTAGGGTTTAGTTAAGAGAAATGGGGAATTAGGGAATGATTTAGGGGGTACTAGGGTTTGGGAATTTGTTTTTTTTTTTGACTTTGGGAAATGGGAATTGGGGTATGGATTAGGGGTGTGTGAATTAGGGGAATAGGGAAATCAAGGGAAAAAATGGAGTAGGGAGTGATGAGATGAGGGGATAACTTGGCAGCCCAACAATTAACACAAAACCCTAACACTGTTTGCTTTGGAGGGAGAGGTAGGGTTTGGTTTCTTTAAACACTCACCATGCAACAAACACCATCAAACAACCATCAAATTTGTATGAAAAGCAATGGCAAAGGGTAAACCTACTTGTACCAATGACAATCCACGCGTTTTGGGTGTTTTGGAGCAAGTGTTTGAAGTTTCAGGCTTGCTAGCTGTGTGCGCCGCGCAACAAACCCAATGTGCCGTGCCCAGTGTATGTGCCGCTCTTGTGCAAAATTGAACTGGAGGTTGAGGCCCAGTGCGCCGTGCCTCTGCTTTTTGGAAATTTTTTCTCCAACTTTGCCTTGTTCGCCTCAAAACGACTTTGCTTTGATCCAAGAGTGCAAATGAACTTTGAAATTTGAAGAAATGACTTATAAACAAAGAGCTTTTAAATTTTTGGCTCATGAAACCCACTTTCATAATGTTTTGAAAATGACTTTATTTTTAAACTCTGTTTTTGGACTTTTTCACTTCATTTCAGCTTTGTGATGAACAAAATGACCTGTGCTTAGCTTGTTTTGCAAGTGTTGGAGCTATGGGGGCTAGGGAAAGTGACTAGGGTTGCAGGGGAAGTAATTTACATATGAAGGAAATAACATTACATGATTTATGTACAATAAAAACAATAATACTCTGTTTTTCCTCAAAACTCTGTTTTGAGGAAAGACACATCTCTGAACACTTGATGATGAATTTTATTGATGCTAGAACCTCCTCATGTGCCTGCTGGGTGTTATTGGACATTTTAAAACACTTTTTGATGAAACCCTAATGAAACCCTAGACCTAAATGACACTAGAACCCTAAAACAAACCCTTTGCAATCTTTAAGGCAAAAGATAACTGTATATGCTTTTTAATGAACAAACATGAGCCAGCAAGTAAATGACATGAGGGAAAAAGTAGGAGAAACCACTACCGTCAGATGATCCATGCACCTAATGGAATGCAGCTGACTGGGCGGGACACCTAATATAAAATGCAACAAGAGGATTTGATCTCTGATGGAGGGATGAAGATACTGACACTAACACTTTCTTCTAGTGATAAAGGCAACATTTTATGCTATTTTGGTTCTTTATTTTCTATTGTACTGGTTTAAACTTAACTCCTTTTAATAATAAATACAAGTTACATAATACACTTTAAATAATACAAATTAAATTATCACGAGATACTCACTAAAATTCATGTTTTTCACATTTCTCCGACCTAATATTATATCATTTTCACGATGATAAAGACATGTTTGCTTTAAATAATCTAGTTACAAATACATAAAACATAGATATTTATTTTACATAATCTAAATAGGAAAAAAAATGCATCACCAAGTTTATTTGAAACTCAAACAAATGCCTCTTATTCACCATCACAAATGCGGTGCGCTTGGTATGTCCTGATCACACCTGCGTTATCATATTTACCCAACGCACCACTTAAATAATATTTAAAAATATAGCTATATATCAGTGCATCGGATAATGTGAACGTTTCGCCCTGGTGCGAAAATGCTATATGTGCACACCGATGCAAAATTATGATGCACCACTATGAAAATTTAAATTTGTGAACCAATAATGGTGCATTATAGGTAAGTCCGCACCCTCTACGATGTGGTTGTGTTTGACAATGCACCAGATCCGTTGCATGTTTTGGCGCATTGATGATTTATTTATTTTTCTCTAAGTTGAAAGTTATGTTTCCATATTAATAAATACATTTTTCATTTAATAAAAAAAATGTATTTTATATATGAGGTTGATATATTTTATATGTCAATCATGTAATAGAGACATCAACAGAGGGAGCAATAACAAATGGAAATACTAAAAAAAATAATGAAAATAAAAACATACAACAATAATATAAATGATGAAATAACACAAGTACATATCACTCTCCATTGTCATCACCTTGATTATCTTTCTTGGCGCTTGGCATGATAACATTGTTGTTCTCAAAAACATGTTTTGATCTAGGGTTGTGTTTGAATACAAACCATCAATCCATATCTAACACATCTGGGTTAAAAAACACCTGGTTGCAGTGTTTTGGGAAAACATAAGGCTCCCTAGCTTCATGCCACCTCTTTCTAGAGTTGAGAGATATCATCCCACTATCGCGATCTTCCTTTAGATTATTCCAATCAAAGGTGTCCCACCACTTGCACCTAAAAATAACACATTGGAATAAAGAGAAGTCCACTTGAATGATCTCTTGTATCTTTCCAACATAACCTATTGTCCCTTGCATTAGGTTTTGATCACGGTGGTTAGAACGACTAGATTGGTCAAAATCAGCTTCAACTCCAGAGTCTTCTATCATGCATCCATCATTGACATCCTTTGTGAAATAATGATGTCCATATGCCCACATAGATGGGAACAAATGCACTTAGAAAAAAGGTGAAAAAATCACAATGTTATGTGTCTAATAACTCGAACATAATTACAAATATAATATATATATATATAAATATTGCAATTCAAAGGTTCAATATGAAGTTAAAACTGTACAGAAAGAGATTATAACTACTACGTTGCTGCACCCAATCCCTATGTTTAGTGCATCCTATTGAAAACGTAGGTAACGACCAGATGCACCACATTTCTCTCTGACTTGATCAACAACCCAATTGTTAGGGCATGTCATTGGCATCATTTCCTTTAAATGATAAGGATAATGCAACTTCTACCATTCAACCGTTTGAATTCTTTCCGCTCACTATCCCATTTCCTACTTTTCTCTTCGTATAATGCAACCCGCGATTGTGTCACTTCCATATTATAATGAATGAAATTGTTGATGGCTTCAATTTCTTAATTCGCTGATGAAATCAAACCAACACTCTCACACAGACACACACGCGCGCGCGCACACACATGTGCACGTGCGCACACACACACACACACATATATAGTACATATGAGATCAAAATATGCATTAATATGAAGTTTAGCGTGAATAGTTGTTGTGTAGTAATTTGAAATATGATAAGCCTACACTTACTCTTTATCATGCATCTCTTTCGATTTGTTTCAAGAAGCTCCCCTTCTCTTTTATCTTATCCCTTTTGTCATCCCAAATTGCCACAACTGGTGTGTTGTCGACATGCTTGATGTACTAACTAACATAATAGAAATACTCATACGATATATACCCCTCTGCTATAGACCCCTCGGGTTTTTCCCTTTGTTGAAAAAAACCTTTCAATTTCTTCATGTACCTCTCTAAGAAGAACAACCAATGATAAGAAATGACCCCAACTAATTCAAACTCATCTACTAGGTGAATTAGAATATGAACTTGCAAGTCCATGAAAGTCGTTGACAGTTCCTTCTCAAACATACAAACAATATCAATTATCTCTTGACACCATAGTGGAATCTTGACCATATGAATCTCCTTTGATGTGATCCAATGTACAAATGCAAAGAATTTCGATATGGAACACCGTAGGTCTTGGGGGAAGTCATGGTTCATACACCCACACATGAGCAGAGGATAATGACACCGCACAGTAAATAGTACATTGCTAAGATCACTATTCAAGATAAGATTGCTAAGATCCTAATGAAGAAAAACATAAGATTGCTAAGATCCTAATGAAGAAAAACATAAGCACTCAATTCTCCGCTCCTGGAACTATTAGACAAAGTATGAGATCTGTGAAGGATGGTATTGATAAACATCAGCTTAAAGGAGTCTATAAAATAGATTGCTCTTGTGGAAAGAGCTACATTGGTGAAACTGGTCGCTCCTTGCAGACCAAACTCAAAGAACATGGAGCCGATATTAAGAAAGAAAGATCTCGTACTTCAGCCTTGGCAGAACACTCATCGAAAACTAAACACCAGGTTTGTTTGGAAAGCGCTTCAATCATCGTCAAGGAAGACCATCATAATAGAAGGAAAATCAGAGAAGCCCTTGAAATCATCAAGCACCCTCATAATCTCAACAGAGACAATGGTACGAAAATTAGTAGAAACTGGCTTCCCGTAATCAAAATAACTAAGGTCACAAAAAGCCCCCCCTTAGTTAATGCCCCCCTTCTAAATCCGTAACCTAGCCTTTAGCTGTCGTAATTTTGTTAATAACTATTATCCTAAGTTATTAATATAATAATAAAATAAGAAAAAGTAAAATAATTAAACTAACTAAATAAAATTAATTAATTAGACTAATTATTATCTCATAATAAATAAATAAATTAATAATAATAACTACTATATATATATATATATATATATATATATATTAATTAATTATTTTATTAGTTCAATAAATATATATATATATATATATTATATATATTATATTATAAATATAAAATATTTATTAGTTATTAATCAATTAATCTATTAATAATATGATTGTATTAACATTCATATTATATATAACAAATAATATATCATTATATAAAAATAATAAATATAATAATATAACAAAAATAGAATAATTAATAAATTAAATAAATAATTAAAATAGAACCTAATTAATAACACTAATTTATTATCAAATTTATATATAACCGTTCTTAAACAATTAATCTATTTATAATATGATTGTATTAACATTCATATTATATATAAAAAAATAATATATATATATATATAAAATAATAAAATAATAAATAATAACATAATAGAATAAAGTAATAAATTAAATAAATTAATTAAATAGAACTAATTCAATAAGGACTAATTTATTATCAAATTTATATATACCATTCTCAAAATCAATTATTAATAATAAATATTATTTCCAAAAAAAAAAAAAATAATTAAAATTTAATAATATAGCCGATTTCTCTGAAAATAATAATTATTTATTAATAATAAATCCCTAAAAAGATAGCCGACCTCCTTCTTGATTTAATTCTCATTATTGTATATTTCCTATAATCAGCTCTTCTTCTATCCAACATTCAAATGGTCCTGATGATGGATCCCGGTTGGGATTCGAAACGTTGGCACAAAATGGTTCTTACTATGGACTCTCCGGCAAACAAATCAAAAGAAATTAACCACAGAGGTCTAAAATCCCAAATAGTACATTATACAAAAATTAATTATAAAATATCCCATTACATAAAAATTAAAAAATAAATAATAAAATCATGTTTTTGACATACAACCTCTTACAAGGTTAAAATAGTCATGCAATTTCAACCCTGAGAAATAGTCATCCATAGTGAAGGAATGCCATAGTGAAGACTCATATAAAGAAGGCACCCTCACATTCATTATAACTTTCTTTGCCATAGAAATATAATTTTTCTATAAAATCCATGGGACATCACCTTTTTTGAAAGACCAAGAGGGGCCAACCTTTACTCTAGTTTCTTGTCTTGGCCAATGTTTCATTTTAGTTTTTGAAGAAATAATATCTCTCTTAACAACCAATGTGTCACTTTCTTTCGATGATATATGCCTCCCTAAAGAAGACGAAACATTTTTAAATATATGCGTGGGATCTAGTAAGTGGGAAATCTTAAGATGCTCCCAATATGGGAGCTCATAAAAGACATATTTCCTTTGGATCATCGAACATAGGATCCCCATTTGAATCAAACATTTCTGCAAACTCCTTCTCGTTCTCTATCTCATATGCTATAAGCCATCCGGCTGGTGTCATTATTTCAGGACTTTGGGCTCTCTTTGGTTTACCATTGAAAGTGGATGTTGCTCTTTTGTAAGGGTGTTATTCTAGGAGGAATACCCTAAAGTAGTCATACAATGGCTATCATAGGAGTTCATACCACCTAGTCTTCAGAGAAGGTCCATAACATTTACCTCCATGATACTATTTTGTTACAAGACCTGCAAAATTATTGTATACATGCCGACACGTTAGCGACCATGAATATCTGAGCAATTGCAACGAATTAAATTAATATGTGAAACAATATTGTTACTAAACAAATGAATAAGAATGTAATTTACCAGAGTAAACTCCTAAACCTGTATAATCATGTATGGTGTAAGCACATATACCATACAACATAAAACTCCTCTTTGTTGTGATGGATCTTGACACATCATACACATGTATCCCTTCCCATAATTCCTTAAATTAATCTACCAATGGTTGTAAGTAGACATCAATATTCTTCACTTGTCTTCTACTAGGGACTATGAGAGCCAACATAAGATGTTCATTCTTCATAGACAACCACGAGGGGATATTGTTATTGATCACTACTACAGGGAAATTAGAATAGTTGGTGTTTTGGAGGGAATATGAATTGATGCCATCCATGGATATGATGTGTCATAGAATTCATACTTCATCCTTGAATTTTTCAGGCCATGTATCCTCTATATAGTTCATGGCTATTGAATCTGTTGGGATTCACATAACTCCTGAATCGCTTCTATGTGAGGCATGGAATCCCCGCAACATAGCTAATTATTTGCAACTAAAGAGTCTTTGAATCCTTGGGATTATAGGCATGTGCCTCAGTATCTTATGAGGAGGACCATGTGATTTACCCCTTTTTTTTGAATTACGGTACTTGTCATGCCCACATTCAGACATATCTCTTTGTCTGCATATTCTCCTCTATATAGAATACAATCATTCAAACATGCATGATATGATATGTACTCAACACCCAACATTTTCAACAATTACTTTGCCTCTTCACAACAAGCCAACAAGACGTTATCACTTGGAGGAACCCTATCTTCGAATATCTTGTAGTTGGCGGGGAATATAATTGTACAATGTCAATATTTAAAATTCATAAAAGCGACCATATTTAAATTTGATTGTGTGACAAAACATAAATAACTTGATCGGTCATGCAAGTTAATTACCTAAATATTTCCAAGAAACATGTATTCAAAATGCTGAACTTTTCTTTCACGTTGTACAACAACATTGTTGTCCCTAGCTAAGTAGACTTTGACTTGTCGCTAAGTCCAAAGAGAGGGGTAGTGGAAGCAGATTTCAGGCTTTCGAATAAGGTATCAGTGATATGAGAATCACCCTCTACCTCATCGTTATGGAATGAATCTAACGACATTGCCTCCTCGCAGTCATATCTCGTAAGTAATCATCCATACCAACCTCCATTTGATTGCCTCCATTGCCAACTTGTGATGAAGAACTACTATTGCTGTAGTAATTCCCAATTGGTGAATTTGGATGTAGTGGGAATTGAATAGGTGGTTTATTTAACCATTATTTGTATGCTTCCTCTCTGAGTCTTGCTCTTAATGCAACAATATATTGAATTGACATTTTAGTGGGGTGCACCAGAATATGGTAGGTGGGTCGCTCATCATCACTAGATTCCTAATTTTAAAAAATATTGAACGTCATTAATACAATATCAATGATATTAGTAAGCATGGAAATGTAATTGGTTTGTTGAAATTTCAGTATACCAAACAATTATTACCATCGTTGATCCATGATTGTGGCTAGAATATGCCATGCTCCAATTGGTAGGGTGAAGAGGTTGTCCATTTTCATTTACCAACTGCTTGCAATATGTTGCTCCTGATAGGAGCTTCTGACATTTTTGAAAATAATATGGAGTAATATTTTTTGCATCTAAACTCGATTCTGAATCTAGATCCCGCAAATAATTTGCATACATTTTTATTCAAATTGACATGGATTAAAAAATAAAAAATTATATTAGATAATTGAAATATAGATAAAATCTGAACTTACTCGAGAAGGAAAGGGAGAACTCCGTGAAGGACTTTGATCAACAATATGGAATAAGTTGGAATTTGAAGAATTGACCATTTGATATTATTGAGATTTTGTCCTTGTATTTGAGAAAAATCAGAAATAATTTTTTGTGTGAACATCTAAAATTAATCTCGAGAACCATATAACCACAATCTGAATATCAATATAGTTTTGAAAGTATTTTTCAAGAACAAGGCGACTTTAACCTTAAAATGTATATTATGAATTATTGTAACTCATGTGGATGTGTCCTAAAGGATAACTTGAGATTAATATTTCATTTTATGTAAATTCCAGATAGCTTTTAAACCCCATTGGCGCGCTAATCAGAATAAACCGCACCGGTCCGTTTAAATAATAAGAGCATTGGTTCATTTAAATAATACCCACACCGATTTCCGACATTTCGAAAAAAAAAGTTATCGTATCAATGCTCTTTGGCATAAAAATGCATCGGTACGTTTAAATAAAAAACGATGTCGGTACACAACTGTCTCCCAAATTTAGAAAATAAAAACGAATTACACAGTCTCGGTGCTCTTTTAAATATACACCGCACCGGTGTGCTTGAGTATCGAACACACTGATGTGCAGAGAAATTGAATAAAAAAAAGCAATCTCTCTCTCTCTCTCTCTCTCTCTCTCTCTATATATATATATATATATATATTTCAAAAACGAGTGGCAATTGAGTTTTTGAAATCTAATTTAATAAAGTCTTTTAAATAGTAAACAATTATTCACCATTTCATCATTTTACCCAAAATTTCAAGGGAGTGATTTGCAAGAGAGATATACTAGGAGCATTGTGCAGCAAAAGAAAAATACTTAGGAGCAACATAACTATTCAAAAGATCAGAAGTTAAAAGGTATGGTGATTCACACAAAAACATGCATAGTAAGTCTTAAATTTTATTGTTTATTTTACTAATAAAAAATTTACAAATTTTGTTAAAGTTTAATTAAAAGAGAGATCATTTGTAAGAAAATATCAGATGAGAGCTGCAAAATATTTTGGATCTTCCAAAAGATCAGAAGTTGAAAGGTGTGGTGATTCACTCAAAACCTTGGATAACAAGAATCTTAAATTTTACTGTTAAAATATTTTACAATTTTTGTTAGATTTATTCACAATTCAAGAAAAAAATTAAAAACCCTATATAAAAAAAAATTTACTATAGATTTTACTAATAATTTTTTTTATGATCTTTGTTCCTATTTAAATTTAATTAAAATTTAGAAAAAAACAAAAAAATTAATACTTACCTTAAACCATTGCTTCTTTCTGCAAAATTTCATATTAGGGTTTAACTTTCTCTACCACTTCACAATTAGGGTTTTTCAATTTAGGCATTTTAGATTTAATGAGTTTGTGTACTTACTATATATAGGGTGTTTGACATATAAAGTAGGGGAATCACTTATTGAATTAGATCCAAACATTGTCGGCCCTCTTTGTTTTTTTAAAACGACTATATGTTGCACGGTGCGCCATATGTAACATAACACACTGGTGCTACCTGAGTAATACAATGCACTGTTAAATTATAACACTTTCGATTATGTCTAGTCTATTCATCATTTATCTCGATGTAATATAATGCAATGACGCGTCTATTCCTAATGGCATCGTTAAACCATTGCGGTGCGTTGAGCCTTGCAAATCACACTTTCAACGCTCTCTGATTTTAAGAAACCACCATATATTTTGCGGTGCCTCTTATTTAACATAACACACCAAGCTACCTATGTAACACAACACACTTGTATATTGTAACACTTAGGATTCTGTCCAATATATAATATATATATATATATCTATATATATATATAAATATAATATATTATATATATATATCTATATATATATATATTTTTTGGGTAAAGTCTTTTCTATTGATATTAAAAAGTAAAAAGATATATACAAAGAGGAGTTAACCTCTGAGAGAGCATTGGGCCTCTCTCTGTCAAGAAAACATTACTAAACTGATTTTTTCTTCTGCTCTTACAACAAATAAACATATCTTGTGAGGCTAGAGCAGTACTAAAAAAGAGCTAAAAACCAGATTACAGAGAAACAACATAATAATAACTGGGCTTTTAGCCAAACATCCCAAAACTTCTTGCCTCCGGTTGGCTGCTAGCTGGATATCGCCTTGCACAACGACGTAATGCTGATTCAAAAAAACTGGAAACCAAAATGCAGAGTGACTGCCTTGAAGCTTCATACGCTGTGTAGCCATTTACCCGGGTTCATCAGGGCCCTGATCCTTCTCCTCGTCCGAAACACGTTCCCAAGTCACCATCATACCATCTTCTACATCCGTTGGCTTAACTCTTGGGGGGAGCCTGAGATGCAATATATTGGGATAGGTGTTATCTGGCCATTGCTTCGTCTTACCTAACTGAGCCGAGACATGCGGATTTCCAGCAATGCCTTGAGACTCCCCTTCCATCCCCTCTGTAGGATGACTAATGCTGTGTTCCTCCAGCTGACTCTGAACCGAATTGACCCTGGGAGAGAGAGGCTGGTCCGTTGAATCAGACTCTACACTGATGAGATCCTCCTCCTGCGACGAGTCGACCAGAGGGGTGGGAGAGTGTTCCTTCGCTGAAGTTTCAGGGCTAACTTGTTCCTCCTCCTCTTCTGAGAAGATGAAAGTAACCATAGCTGTAACAAGCGGTTTGTTCAACCGGCTTTTGAATCAGAATTTGGCTGTCTGCACTGAGTTATTAATCGAGGAGCCAGACTCTTCAGAGACTTGGGAGGGTGGGTAGGCAATGGCGAGCGGAGAAATACGTTGAGGAGTCGACCTGCCTCGACCTCCTAACCCTCCCCTTAGACCCGCATTGCGTCCCCTTCTGGGAGTTGCTCTGAGGCGGGGAGCCATGTACACTGTATTCGGCCTGATATTCCCACTCACCGACAGATAATGAAGGCGAATTGACTGAGAATTGGCAATATGCCAGCCAGAGGAAAAGGAGACCACTATTTTAAGCCCACCCACAACCAGATTCACCCTCCAATTATGCTTGTGTGACTCGATAGGAGACCCGTCTCTCACCCAAGCCACTGCAGCAGGTTTACCAACCCAGGAGGGCTGCTATCGGGTGTGAGACTCCAAATTGCAATTGTGGAAACAGAGAGGGAGTGTGTTGCGCTTACCTTCAACAACCGAGAGCGAGGCCAGGGTGGCTTCTCCTGAGGGCGCTGCCACTTCCCTCGTGGGCAAAACCACCATGAATCGCCCCTGCTATCGACCTTGAGCTTGTGCCAACCACTAACTGCGTCTTCCTCTGCGGGTCTGCTCGCTTCTGTTCTCCATAAAAACACCAGAATAACTGCCATCCTTCTCTGGCTTATCCAGCGTACATCCTCCGTCTGTGTACCTGGGAAGTGCAACATCATTAAATCGCCTTGAATGCCTGTCACCTCGACTTGGATATGAGCCCGATACTCATCCTTCGCCACCTGCCAGCTGCTGCCTGCGCGTGGCTCCATCTCAAAGAACATTAAAGGCATTGAATTCACCCGCATCCGGGTGATTCTGTCCAATATCTTCATCATTGCTCTTGGTGTAATATAATGCACTGATGCGCCTGTTCCTAATAGCAGCGTTAAATCATTCCGCTGAGTTTAGCCTTACAAATCACATTGTCAGTGCTCTCCATTCTTTTTTAAAAACGATTATATGTTGCACAGTGCACCATATGTAATATAACACACGGAGGCTACTTGAATATTTCAACGCATCGATAAATTATAACACTTTTGATTATGTCCAGTTTGTTCATCATTGCTCCCGGTGTAATATAATGCACCGATGCGTCTGTTCCTAATAGCACCGTTAAATCAGAGCATTGCGTTTAGCCTTACAAAACACGCTATCCTAATTTAAAATTATTTTTAAAAATTAATTTTCGAGGACGGTGTTGAATAATTCAAATCCTCGTGCATTTAATATTATAAACACATGATGCGTTTATTAAGATAAACGCACCGGTTACTTGAGAATTTTTTTATTTTTTATTTTTATTTATG